>VDFB02346203.1:0-83635 GCA_007258455.2 Sequoia sempervirens | reverse complement strand
AATCTTCAAGTTTTTCAGGATGCAGTACTCCCAGGTGCAATACGAGACCAAGACGGTCTTACTCCATGATTACTTGAAAACAGTTGACACAAATCTACACCAAGTAAATCCAGTGGTCGATTTGGAGCAGTTAGAAGGCATGAATCAAATAACATTGCAGAATATCGAAGAATCCGGATTGCTGCAAGCCGCTTCAATTCCCATCACACTACAAAGCGTAGAGCTCGTAATCGCTGGTATCAAGCATTACAACCCTACCACCAGAGAAATCAGAGCAGCAGATGGAAGGATTGTTTGCAGTTTAAAGCCTCAAGATATCGAAAGATGTTTTGATATTCCCTCACATCCTAACAGCAAAGTCATATCATTGACGGAATGTGAGAGAGCTTTTGAGACGGCCAAGGACAAATGTCAAAGGATAATGGCCGAAAAATGGCTAAAAGTGACAAAGGCAAGCTTGCCTAAGTTGTTGGGGCGAGGAGAATGTAAAGACGAGTACGCAGTGTTAATCACTCTACTCAACAGAGTCACTGGAGAAGAAGATGGTCGTCAGTTCCAGCCATGGATGTACTATGTCATCGCTAAAATCATTGGTAGGAGGGAATACTATGACTGGGCCACTTTGATCAGTGACACACTCCACCGACAAATCACTGGGTATCTGGAAGCTCATAGGTTCCACATGTGCTCCTACCTGGTATACTTGATAGCCTTCCAAGGCGATTTCAAGTTATTGAACAATGTGGGAACCTTAGGTGTGCAGAAGGTTCACGAGTTTTTCACACGCCTTGAGTTTACTCAAGCGGAAAGACACTTCAAGAAGACAAGTGATCACTTCACCATGCACATAGTTCGTGAGCTTAACCATGAGATGCACGTGCGTATTTCACAGACAGCCAGAGAGGCAATGGCGGATTGGGCAGATTGGTTCATCCAATTTCCTACATTCTCCTACATACGCGTGTATGGCTACATTGGCCACCCTACCATGCTACCAAGACACCCTTCGGATAGGGTAGTCTTCATGGAGTTCCTGAGACAGTTGTCCGAGGTTCATGTCCACTTGCGCTTGAAGAGGAAGACAGCTGTTAACTTTCCCGTTGAAATGGGACTATATAGATGTGAATCCGCGACAGATGCAAAGATGATGGGTCAAGAAACAAGGAGGTTTAACCTCAAATATCTCATTGATAGAAGATCTTATGATCCCAGAGGACTCTATGCAGCACACCTTGAGCAACACTCGTCACATAAGTCTTCTATGGAAGATTATTGGGTGAATTGTAAAGACGAGTATGAAGTGCGAAGAAGGAACTACAGTAGATTCAGACTCCCACAGATTGCTGATTTCATGTCAGCAGACATTGAGGGCCTGTCAGATGATGAAGGGGAAGTCATTCTCCCCACATTCTTCGCAGATTCAGTTGACTCCCAACCGCTCCCGAGGGTGGATTGGTATGCCAAAGAGGATACATCTATAGAAGAAAGAACGAGTAGAGTGGTTAGAAATAGCCAACTCTATCTCGACAGCAAGAAATCAAGGAAGGTGATACCTCACAGTTAAGAGCCGCCACAGGTTCAGTCTACACCACCTTCCACTTCAAGAAGGAAACCTAGACAAAAGCAATGGTCCAATCCTCCCCAAGGGATGAGGATGTCAAAACCTAGAACACAGAGGACACCAGTGGAGAAAGCCACACATAGTCCTGAAATAATCACGGGTATTGCTGCCCCAGAACAAAGAGTAGAGACTGCTACCCCTGATTCAGCCGAAGTTATCACAGGAGAACCAGCAGCAGTAGTTGCTGAAGAACCAGTGGCTGAGCCAATGGCAGAGGTAGCAACAGTAGAAGCAGCAGCAGAAACGGTGCCTGTTATGGAAGCAGAGCCGCCAACATCACCAGTATCACAGCGAACACAGGTCCTCATCGACTTGGATTCGCCACCGAGAGACATTACTCCAGCACAGTCTCACACATCTAGCGTTCAAGGGCCTCACGTCCCTCCTAGTGAAGTTCGCCGAGATTCTATTTGGCTCGAAGGTTTCCTAGGAAGGAAGAGGGAAAAACCCTCATATGAGCTTGACTTTACCGAATTCGACCACGCCCCACAAGACACGTCGGCGAAGAAGTTAAAGAAGCAAGTTCACATAGAAAGGAATGCAGAATGTGAGATCATCATAGAGACTGCCGCTCCACCAGTAGAGAAAAGCATACACGAGGTTCAAGTAGAAGACTACACTTTGTCTCAACTTAACCTCGGGAAGACTACACGACAGGTGGAGGCAGACCTTCTCGGAATAGCTTCGGTGAGCGCACAAGAAAGAATGGCCAAGGATGGTAAAGAAAAGGCAGCCTTAAAAGCTGAAAATCAGAAACTGAGGTCTTACATCACCAGCTTGATACATGGCACACCCAACGTCTCAGCCCTACCATCAGGACTACTAGATCTCCCCGCCGAACAAAATCATCGGCAATTGTTAACATTCGGCAAACACTTGAGAAATCAGGTGGAAGAGTTTGTTCTCAAGGGTAGATGCGTACTGGCGAACCTATACCAGTTACGGGATAGAGTACATGAACTTCGTGTGGAGATCCAGCAGTCGGAACAAAGGATTGCAGAAAAGAGGCTTGAAGACGAAAGTACAATTGCAGATTTGCAATTAGCATATCAATCAGTATACTCTGAGGAAAACAAGCAACATCTTTTTGCTTGGAAAGAACGCGTACAAGGTGAAAGCCTACGACGCTCATTCAGTAGAGATGATTGATTACAGAAGGGTGGTTGCCACTATTATCAACTTCGCAAGAATGTTGGTAATATCTTTCCCTTGCATGGAATATCAGCGTGAGGGAGGAGAATACGTCGAGTTGGTGACTGTACAGAACCAGTTCAGGGATGTCATCCGCAGCACCTTGCTTGACGATCCAGAGGGTTGTAAGCTGGCTAAGGTAGCAGCTTTATCAACCAAGTTAGAAGAGGCAGCATCTCAATGCATTGACTTCGCAAATCAGCTCACAACGGGTGAGGTCATGCTCCGACGCCACCTCATCATCCTACGGAGCATTAACTCCCCAGAAGCTGATGAGGTCAATCAATGGATTGAGACACTGTTGATTAATGGCGAGTTATAAATGCACCAGAAAAGGACGCCATACACACTCCAAGTGGCATTCATGAGACTTGAGTTGACTTGACGCTTCTTTCCAAGTCAACTCGAGATGCTATTAAATGTAGTTGGAATTAACTTGATGCTTCTTTCCAAGTTTAACTCCACTTTCCTTAAATCATGCATTGTCAAATCCCACTAATTAAGGATGTCTAATTGACTTCCACGATTTGTGGATCTTAGATCTCCACTAAATGTGGATGTCTATTTTGGAGGGAGACTTTACATTTAAGTTCACCTTTAGTTTGCTTTCAGTCAACTGAAGTAGTTTCCAGTTGACTCTTTGTTTACTTTCAGTTAACTGAAGTAGCTTTCCAGTTAACTGCTTGTTCCCCCTATTTAGGAATAAATCTTGCTAATTGATTGGTAAGAACTCATTGTTAACTCAAGGAGATTTTGGGGTTGCCCACTCCTTTGAGTTCTATAAATAAGAGCCTTGGGCTCATTATTTGTTTAACCTTTACTTGCTATGCAAAATTGCTGCGCCATTGTTGCCAACACTTTGAAAGCGAATATTTGTTCACTCTTGGATGAGAGTTCGTTGGATGATTGTAATTGTGCATGATTTCGTGCCTTTGCTTTCCCAACTTTTGTAGTTCGTTGATGAAGCATTGAAGAAGAATATTAGAAGGCGCTTGCATTTTGATCATCTTATTTGAGTTATGTCTACGCCCTGTGTCTAATAGCTTGTTGTCTCATTTCCCTCCTCGGATAGGAGTCCCTCCTCCTTGGATATTTGTTATTGACAGTTATCGATTGATGTTGTTTAATGTGTTGACTTCCAAGCTATACTTCGGATAGGAGTCCCTCCTCCTTAGCAAGCTCGTTGGCCAAGGCATCGTGATTTTGTTGTTTCTAGTAAACTATTTCTTAAGCTCATACCTCGGATAGGAGTCCCTCCTCCTTGGCAGATCTCTGATCTAGTTTACCGTGCAGAGTGTTTGCTTGTACCAACCTTATCCCGGTGTATACCCGAGAGTTCAGAGCCTCGGTCATATCCTCTGGAGACGGCGAATTCAAGTGATCCAACCATCCCATTCCCGCTCCTTTACCCTCATGCTCTGTTCATCTTGAAGGTATTGGATAGATAAAAGCTAGTTAGTCATAGTTAAGATCTGCAGAAACCAGAGAAAAGCTTAGCTACGGCGCATTGTGTTTGTGCACCCTTGTGTCCTGCCGCTGAAGCATAAAAAGATAGGAACCTAGTTAGACATTTCCCTTCCCTACGCATTGCTCCCAGCAGAGAGGGACTTCTCCTCTTTAAATAACGAAGAAGTGTTGCAAAACATTTGAAATAGCTGAACGTTTACAATCAGCACTCCAGAGGTGCTAATTTAAACGCCAACAAAGCCCAAGCTTGATAGATACTAATCAATCCTTTCGTACCATGCACGAGGAGCCTGCTAAGACCATACAAGGCCTTCTTCAGCTTGCAAACATGAGACTCCTTCCCATGAATCTCAAATCCATCAGGTTGCTCTATGTAAACCTCTTCCTCAATCACTCCATTGAGAAACGTTGTCTTCACATCCATCTGGTGAATCTTCCATCCTCTAGATGCAGCAATAGCAATGATGGTTCTGACAGAAGTGTAGCGAGCAACAGGAGCAAAGGTCTCATCATAATCAACTCCCTCTTTCTGAGAAAACCCACGAGCCACAAATCTTGCCTTGTACTTCTCAATGCTTCCATCTGCAGCATGTTTAATCTTGAATAGCCATTTAGAAGATACCACAGACTTTCCCTCGGGTCTAGGAACGATATCCCAAACATCATTCTTAAGAATTGACTGATAATCCTCTGTAATGGCATCTCTCCAGACTTGAAGACTGGATGCTTCCTCAACACAGGAAGGCTCAGATTCTATAATCTGACTCATCAAGGCAACATAACTGGAGAACTTATGTGGCCTTTTGCTTTCTTTGAATGTGGCTCTAGGAGCTGCAAACCTTTCAGCCTCTTGCATAGTGCGACTAGCCCATAGAGGTCTCTTCCTCCCAACAACAATGTCCGTGGGCCCATCAGTAGGTTCCAAGGGTTCAACTAGATCAAGATCTTCCTTTGGTTCCATTGTCTCCCTCTGAATCTCAGGAGTATGGTCAACTTCCATGTCCTGAGGAGACTCTTCATTATCAATCTCCATATGAATCCCTCTGGATCTCCTGAATGCAACATCTTCCTCGAATGTGACATCCCTACTGATCTCTATCAACTTCTGACCTAGAATGTAAATTCTGTAAGCTTTTGATGTCTCATTGTAGCCCAAAAATATTCCCTTCTTACCAAAAGGCTCCAGCTTGGTTCTCTTTTGTTTGGGAACATGAACATAGACAGGACAACCGAAGATCCTCTCAAGTGACTGACTTCAGGCTTCTTCCCTGTAAAGGCTTCTTCTGGAGTCATATTCTCCAAGATCTTATGAGGACATCTGTTCTTAACATATACGGCTGTCCTGGAAGCTTCTGCCCATAGGAAGGTTTGCAAATCTTGATCATGGATCATGGCCTTTGCTGCTTCCACAATTGTCCTGTTCTTCCTTTCTGCAACACCATTTTGTTGAGGATTATAGGGAACACAGAGCTCCCTCTTAATCCCTACATCAGTACAAAAGTTTCGAAAACTACTAGAGGTGTATTCTCCACCATTGTCAGATTTGAGGACCTTAATTCGTTTACCAGAAAGATTTTCTACTAAAGCTTTAAATTCTTTAAACCTATCCAGTACTTGCTCAGATTCTTTAGATTTCAGAAAATAAATCCAAGTCTTCCTAGAGTGATCATCAAGAAAAAGAACATAATACAAAAAACCACTCGAAGAAGGAACAGACATAGGACCACATAAATCAGAATGAAATAGGTCTAAAATACACTTAGATCTATTTTCTCTACTATGAAAGGGGGACTTTATATTCTTACCTAATGCGCAGCCCTTGCAGGTACCTTCGTGCTCCTGGTTGAATTTAGGAAGGCCCGTCACCATCTTCTCCATAATGGGTAGGGCTCGGAAGTGTAAGTGAGCCAATCTCTGATGCCAAAGATCACAAAGACTGGTAGAGTCATGAACCAATGCTTGAAGAGGATGTGAGCAAACCTTGTAGAGGTTATCATGTCTTACTCCAATTACTTGAGCATCCTTGAAGTTAGAGTTCTGCATCCACACTAGAACTTTGCCTTTGGAGAAGGCAACTTGATATCCTTTATCTTCCAAAGCTGAAATAGAAATAAGATTACGCTTGATTCCGGGAACATAAAGAACATTACCCAATTGAAACGATATGCCGGAATCCAAGTGAAGTGTGGAGGTCCCAATTCCCTTTACGGAGTAGTGGCATCATCTCCAATGATGACTTGTTCAGAAGAATCCTTTTCCACCAAACTCATAAGTGCTCCTTGAATCCGGTTATGTGACGGGAAGCACCACTGTCGATTATCCAGGTGTTGGAGTTGGAAGGTATACAGCTTGATAATGTAAATGAGACATGAATTCACTTGAACCCTCAACCTTCAAATCATACACCATCTTGACAAGTCTGAACAAGTGAGATAATTTGAGTGCAATAATCTGATCACGATCCTCAAACCTGCTCTGATACCATGTTAAATTTAGGTGAACAGATTAAATGCACAGAGAGTAATTCAAAAAATCAGACAAAATAACACAGCATATACCCTGGGAAAACCCTCCTCTTGAGGGAGAAAAACCCAGCAACAAAGATCTCTCTTATATTTGATGCAACAGTGGCAACTTTACAATTACAATGAGGTCCAACACTAGACCGATATGCAGAGTTAATAAAGAATGACAGATAATAAGCTTTAGATCACACCTGACAGTAGTAGAATACAAATTCAATAATGATCACATAGCACTGAAGGTCTTCAGCTCTCAGACTTCAAGTACACTTGTCAGGAACCGAACCCTATAGCTTCGCTTCTGGCATATAATATCCTTTTGAACTGATCATATATATTTGCACTTAGACTTCAGATGAATTCGCACTAATCTTTATCCTTTAACACAGTCCGCACCTTGACACAGATTCAATATGAAGAAATCGTGGCTAACACAGATCTGGAGGATACGTAACTAGCACAAATCCAAATCGGGAGAGATAACACAGATTTGCAGACTCTTCTTCACACCTAATAATCTGATTGCACTTGATGTAATATATTCGCATTTAATAAGGTCGAGCTTCTCTATTGTATTCGTATTTGATAAGGTCGAGCTTCTCTGTTATGTTCACACTTGTCCATCATCGAACTGGGTGAGAGCTTTCAAATATTTGTATGTGATCGATGAACAAACTATGTATGTGTATATGAATCAAATCCTTACATGTCGGCCTCAATATATTTCGAATATCCTTTTACAAAGGTCGGCCTTAATTAAACATCTTTTAATAAGAAATAAATATCAAAAATCTTTTATGTCGGCCCATAAGAAAAACAATAATTATAAATTGTATAGCCAACGGCTATCATACAATTTATGATCCACGAAGGAGCTGAGCTAGAATGAGCTACCTAAGCTGCTATCTCATTAACAGAGATAAGTATTTTAATTAAAATAATGTTATATTAGAATATTATAACCCCTTGGCCTAGCTTCATGACTTTAAGTTGTTCTGAAAAGGGGGACCTCATGGGTGGACGCATCATCAGGGAAAGTTTTAATATTTCTAAAGTCAAATATTGTTCTTGGAGGTGGGACGCCAACTTTTGGAGAAAAGATAATTTTAAATTAAAGAAAAATTGCCTTCATGAAAAAAGACGCCATTTTGAAGGAAGAATGGGTCAAGTCAAAAACCCTAAAAGCATCTTGAAGTTAGGGCGCACCTTCTGAAAGCTTTTGGAGGGTCTTCTCAAAATTATAAAAAGGGAGCCTTGGGTCTTCATTTATCATCTGATATCTTGAGTATTGTTATGCTGCCGAAATGGTTGTTGGATTGCTTCGAGGAATGAATGCCTCCTAGCCTTGGCTCAACTTCGTGCTTGAGAGATAGCACCTAGTGGAGAATTTAGTCTACTTGTGAGAGATTTTGTAATGAGGTTTGCATTGTAGTTTTGTTTTGTCTTTTGAAGTTCATTTAGTTGCGTAATCTATCATCTCTAGAGTTGTTGAATGTTGTATCAGATTTGTTGTTTTACTCATAAGTCAAAAAATACAAAAAGAATCATTTTGGGTATTGTTTAAATCTCTTTATCTATGAGGGGCGACCCTTTCCACTAGTTTTCAGATTTTTTAATGGAGTCTTTGATTTTAGCAAGCAAAATCGCCCAACCTATAGGGCCGTACATTTCTATTTTGCCTTGAAATTCAGGCATAAAAGATTTAAAGTCTTTGGGTCTGTTTTCTTGATTCGATATAGGGGGCCATCATCTGAGAGTCACTTTGCATTTGGTCTCATGAGAATTGAGTGAGTTTTTGGAGAGTTATGAGTATTTTTGGTTAAGTTTTGTGTTGCTGGTTATTAGTTTCAGTCCATGGTTCAGTCATATCAGTTTGCATTTAGGCTGTCATTTGAGTTGAGTTGGTGTTAGGGAGTCATGATAAGCATTTTGGAAGACACATTTACTACTGCAACAATTTGAAGAGCTCTAATCCTTGATCTTGCAGGCATTCTACATCTCATTGTAAGCTGAACAATAGTACTGTCAGCATCTTTCTTATTCTTGCTATTCATACTTTGTAATGCCCACTGAATAAGTGGAAGAGGCTGGCTTGCCGCCTATTTACTTTGAGTTGCATTGAAGTTTTAATATCTCCGCCATATGGTCGCCTCATTTCCATTCTGGATTGGGTAGCACATACTTGGTGTTGAGTTTCTTTCAGCATTGTAATTGGTAGGGAACCTCTGACCATATGCACGCCGTCATCTGGCGCATTCTTGGTTAGGGTTATTTCAGTTTGTGCATTGCATTGCGATCCTCTGACCACATGCTAACACCTTGCCCATCTCGGGATCCTGGTGTACATCCTTGGTTAGAGTTGAATTTTGCATTGTTTAGTTATCTGCTAACCCTAACGGGTGCATGTTGTTTGTAATCGCATTTCAAAAATAAAAAAATTGGTTCGGGATATTTCACATGTCGGTCGAGAAATTTTCTAAGTGTTGAGAACCCAAGCACCCCTGGCTGACACAGGCGCCTAGGCTTCCATGCCTTAGCCATTTTTCCATGATTTTCATTTTTTTTTACTTTTATTGTTTCATGTGTTTCTACTAGAAACCAGTGACCCCAATTTGCGCGTTGTTTCCTGCCAGCCGGTGAACAAAGACTAAAAGGCAATTAATCAAGAAATCCTGACCATAATTGAGATGAATTATACCCTTTTTCAACCCCCAACACTACATCTGACTAATTTTCTAAGAACCAGAACCGGATTGATGGAGGAATTTGATGAATTTTTGAATGAGGCGAAAAATACACTATGTTGAAAAGCTAGGCGCCTCTCCTTGACAAGGGCGCCTAGGCTTCCATTCATTAAAAAAAAAATATGATTTTCATCTTTCTTTCATTTTCTTCATTTTTTTTGTTTAGCAAAATGCCATTGTTCTATCTCCATTTTCCGTTTTCTGACAAATCCTCGACACTAGATGATGAATCAATTGAGGAGCCTAAACATAACTGAGATGATCTCCTGCTTTTCCCAACCCTAAAAATTGCTTTTGATTGTTTCTCCGCATAACTGAATTGGGCTGACAGGGAAAATTGCACATTTTTCAAAAAGAGGGAAAAATTGACTAAGGCATGAGACCCCAGGTGCCCTTCCTGGACAGGAGCGCCTAGGCATGCCAAAGTTAGAATTTTTTATAAATTTCACAATATTCAGATTTGCCTCCGTTTCACGTGAACTTTACCTTTTCTCGATCATAGACAGTTTGACGTTATTTGCACGACATTTGAGACTTTGAATCTGATACTTGGTAGCAAATAATCCTCCATTGATGACCTTGGAGCTCGTGCTTTTCCTTTTGAAAAAACAGAATTGACCCACCAAAGAAATCTTGACCTTTTGACGATTCTGAATGGCCAACCTAATTGGGAAGTATTTTCGACCAATCAAAATTAGTTAGAGCCCTCCAAACAAACATTTTATTTTTAGAAACTTTCTATTTTTAGAAAGTTTTGCCAACATCCATTTGACAACAAACCCAAAAAACCCTGAATCAAGTCAATTTTTAGAAATTTTGACTTTTGACAAAAAATTTCACAAGACTTTGACCATTCTTTACAAAATCCCTTAATGAAGCAAAAAAAATATTGATTGGGTACAGCACCCATCTAATTCAAAGAGTGGTTCTATTGCACATATGATTTGTTTTGTGTTGCACAAAAAGTCCGAATTAAAACACTAGCAAGGTGCTCTAGCTTTTAACTCTTCATATATTATAAGGGGTCTGACTACCAGGGCCATGCAGTTGATGATTTTAATTCTCAACTCTTCCTTATCCACATGTTCGGGTCTCTCATTCACAATATGTTCAATATTTTTGAAGATACCTTGGGAAAGACATACAAGCCTAGATCCTCAGGGCGATCACCTCACATCTCAAGGGCTGCATGCTCCTCCATTTGCTTTCTTATCTCAATTCCCCTCAACCTGTTCTCCAATGCTTCTTGTTTTACATCTTTGGAGTACAATGTGTCCCTGGTTTCTAGAATAACCTTTTCTTGGACTACTTTAGTATCTTTCACTTCAAGGATTTGTCCTTCCGTAGAGAAGAGTTCACCTTGCAAATCCCAGAATTTATCCATTGGAACACAATAAGATAGACTCACTTGAATTAGTCAGTGTTTTATAGGTATATCTTTACTTTTTTTTGTTTTTTTCATTTAACATAATTTGGTTTTTTTAACCACAGTTACAGCAGGGTACAGCCCCAGCCAGCAGTTCTGCTCTGAGTACATCTCAAACTTACTTGCAGAAAACCCACAGGCTGAGGGCATACCCAGATCAGTATATTATATATATACTCAGTACAAACCTGGCCTAGGTAGGCCAAACTCAATTACCAAACATAATAATGATGGGAAGGGTTATGATTATTGAAAGGCGTCCGTTCACTTGCAATAATAAGGTTAGTGTAGAAGCATGAGATATTTCTAAAGTTGTGTTTTACTGTGCAAATATGCTGAAACTGTGAAACATTTTTAGGTAGACTATAAATTCCTCCTTGAACAATTATTGATTATGTGAATCCAATTTGATTCCCAACTAAGAGCACAATCTTTCTGAATTTGTAAGCATAATGCAGCAATGTAATAACTCCACAAATATGAGCTAATTAGATTTAAAAATAACCTCCAAGAATTTTCATTTTTCCACAAGCATCTACCCTCTGAATGGAATCCTAGTTGAATACATGTACCATAACCAATCAAGAAAGCACTAATAGATAAAGCTTAAATTTGAAATGAGGCCATATACAAAAGATGTATAATGATGGCAATTAACTAATCTATACTAGCACATGCATGTGATTTAAAAAGAATAATTGTAAAGCATATTAAAAAACTAAAGTTTAGGACAACCTCTTGCAAATATAAAAATAAAGTAATATTCACAGTTTTAAAATTTAAATAATTTTCTTACCCACTTGGAACATTTGTGTATTTGTTGTTGGAAAGAGAAAACCAACAAGATCAACCATGTTGCCAGCGACCGCAAATACGCCAACCAATGCAAAATATACGGATAGAAAGGCTTGCAAGTCTAGATTTGGAAAAAAGTGCAAGATGCAATAAAATCCAAATAACGATACGGAACATAACAAAGGGGCCAAAATTCCTTCCCGAAAAGATAGTTTTTTTGGTGGCTTTGATCCCAAGCTGCAAAGATGATCTACTCTTAGAACTATGAATAGCCAAAGAAAATGAGAAATAAGAACAAGCACTATATTAACAGTTTACCATGGGTGTGCACAAACATTTAAGATAACAATAAATCATTTCATGTAGAGAACTTGATAAAATAAATCATCTTGGCTGGATGAACATAAGCATCATTGTTTATAGAAAGTCATGATTGAAATAATAAATGAACCAGCTTTACACACTTTATAATACATTTGTCTTCTATCAAATATTTTTTGCTCCAGCAATTTCATGACTAACAAGAATTTTGAACCCCCAAATGTCAAATGATCTATAAAACAAAAACAAATATCAGTATGGTCTACAAATTTAATGCTACAAGCCTAAATAAAGGATTATAAATCAATATTCATCTTCCAAAAGTATCATTTGCATCAATAAATGCAACTGTGGAATTCACACCACTGGATTATGCCTATCTCTACCATAGGATATATGCTTCAGAAAATAAAACATTAACAAAAATTTACACTAATTAAGTAGATTTTGTTATTGTGGAAGAAAAACAATGAAGCACCAACATATTACCACAGTTGTGCATTCAAATAAGGTATAAGAGAACACAGGAAATGATAAGTAAAATCAACTGACTCTATTACAATTGTACAAATTAGGCATTCCATGGAGTATTACAATGCAATTGTCTCTCACCAAAGATTCAAATGCATTAAAAAAGGTGTATCATTACAATTTGCTAATTTGTGAATATCCACCTTCCTATGTCTTATCTTTTTCAAAATTTCCCAATCTATTTTGCTATTTGTTAGACAGGCTTTCTCCAAAATTTACAAAAATGTAACTATAATAAAATTCTCAACCATTGAGATCAATCCCAAAATTATCCAACCCAATGCCCCTTTGAATCTTCCCCATTCACAATAATGAAATAACATTTATCTAACAAGTGGGAAGATATCTGATTTCCGAAGCAGTTACTCCAAGAAGTACAATGAATGTTGTTGGATACATGTAATGTCCCCATTTTTCGAGCATCAGAGTTCGTAAGGATTAGCCTATCAATTGATCCTCTTAGACTAACATTGATAGTTAGAGGGTTCTTCGTGGCAGTAATCAGGGTGTTTTTCTCCTTCAGAGCTCAATATGGGTTCAGTTTGGCCTTCGTTTGACTCAGTTCTTCATACTTACTATTTATAGTAAGTCACCATTTTAGGGGAGTCAGGGTTACTAAATTTTGTAAGGCACCTGAACAAGTCTCAGATGCAGTGTTGACCTCTTATTTGGTTGGATGGGCAAAATATTAAATGATTAATGATTAATTATCATTAAAGGTACTTTAATGATAATTAAATATTATAAAGTTAAATTATAAATTAAAAGTGTACTTTATTTCCGATGAGGCCATGACCCTCAATTTAAATCACTTAAAGTACATTTTTATATTATTATTTTGGACACCCAAGGTTAGAGAGATATTATAAAGTTTTATTAAAAACCTAAAGTGGATTTCAAAAGAGGATTAAAAGCAATTTAAGAAGCCGACCTTCTTGAGGAATTATAAAAGGGCATCAAAGGCATTCAAATTCATTATGTTTTGAGAATATTAAATTGTGTCTTTGGAGTTCGTGCTTGGAGAGGAAACCAATTAGGGTTTTCTGCCATTTCCGCATTGGAGAACGAAAACACTTCAATGTTAGTGCAATTTTGAGGCTGTGCAATACCAGCTGATATTATTGCTTGAGAGGGCTTCATTCAGGAGTCCATTTGGAGTTTACAGGTGAAAAATCAACATAGGGTTTGAGGCAGTTTAAAGGTATATCTATTGCAGACCTAAGTTATTTATTGGCAGCCATTATCAATCAGGTTTCAAGCTATTTAATGTGTTGCTACAGTATGCGTGAATAGTGCTTTCGCTACAGTACGTGTGAACAGTGTTTGCTACAGTGATACTGTCATGTCCCCATCCTAGTCAGCACAGCTGGTGACAAGGTTAGCCTATCATTTCGATCCTCGTAGGCTGACAGGAGTGTGCAGAGGATCATTTGGAGCCGTTGCTCAGTGTTTGGTAGCTCCAGTTTGCAGTTGTATCAGGTTGGGCCTTCGCAGAATCTTCCAGTGAGCGTTTTCAGGAAACTTTCTATTTTTAGAAAGTTAGGTCAGGCGGAAGCTGCTATTTCGGGCAGGGGACCTGGTTCAGCCATTCAGCTCAGAATTGACCTAGTTCAGAAGTTGGCTGTTTAGACGGAGAAATAAGGAGTATTTAATGGATTATTAAATATTTAATATTTTGACTTTATAATAAAGTCACTTTATTGAAATATTTAAATATTTAATTATTTGGCTTAATTATAAAGTATTTAATTATACTTTATAATATATTATTAAAAGTGACTTAATGAGTATTTTATATTCATTAAAAAGGGGACGCCAATGATTAATGATTTCTCCTAAGTTTAAAAGGCATATTAAATCATTTAATTTAAATGATTATTTTAAAGTGAGTTGGGTCGAATTTTCTCAAGGAGCAATATATACCTCTTCAAAGGCAAAATCGAACCATCTTGATTATTATTCAATTTTGTCTTCTTGCATCTGAGCTTGGAGTTTGCAAACCCTAGGGTTTCTGGCAGACGAACGTTTCTGGAGAACGAAAACTCTTCAGAGATCAGGCAGACTGAGGCTGTGAAATATCAGTTGAAGCTTGCACTTGGTGATTTCATCCAGAGATCACAGTTGAGATTATTGAGTTATTTATTCAGTGAGAAGCAGAGAGAATCATCTTCCATTTGAGGCGACTTCAGCAGAGGGATATAATCAGTGATCTGGCATCTTTTCCTTGGAGTCCGTACCATCATTATTGCTGCTGCAGACAGGCCGTACTTCTGTACCTGCAAGCCGTACTTTACTTCTTCAGAGATTATCTTCCTGTTCTCAGATCCTGGCTCTCAGTTCTAGGCGTTGGGTTTTATCTTGAGCATTTCAGGAGATCCTGCGTTGTGTTCAGAGACTGGAGATTCATTCTTATTGCTGGCCGTACCATCTTGCATTTATTACAGCCGCCACCCAGGTTTTTTAATAAATATTCATTGTATTTCATTTATTACTCAGATTCTTGTTTTTAAAAGCTCTGGAAAATCTATATATGGGTGCGCCCTTGTTATCTGAGCATTTCTGAGTATTCTGCATGAGTTTTAGATTTATTTTGAATTTATTGGGATTTTATTAGAAAATCGCAGCATTTAATATTTTGTCAAAAAACCTCAAAATCACAAAAAAACCAAAATTTGCAAAAATACAAAAAAACTTCAGTTGGGTTTCGATTTGAGAACCACCAAGGTTCTGACAGATACGTGAATAGTAAAATCGCTACAATGATTGCTACAGTGATACTTTCAACCTCCAACTGCTGTTTACATCTCTGTGTCTCAAATCAGGTTGGCTATGTTCATTGTAATTGCTATTATTGAATATTTAGGTCTGAATATATATGTAAATCTGAGATTGTGAACTGCTGTGCACATTTTTGAGCTCTAGCTAGTCAAAGGTGTATGTGATCGATGCTCAGAACTGAATCTCTTAACTGCTGTACATTTCTGGGTTATACTAGTTGGCAATCAGTCAAGTATACACTCAGAAATTGATGCAATAATTGTTGTTTCAGTCAAACTGTTAATGCTGGTTGTGAAGTTAAGGTCTGATATAGTTATTGGAGTGCATAATATTGTCTTCAAGTGTCTTCCTACATTTTTAAGGGTCTGATTATAATTTCTAGGCTCATAATTTCATGAAATGTAAAAAGACAAATCTGTATTAAAGTCACTCATTCCTTGTAAAGGATATTATGGATTTGTTTTCCAACATTCATAGTACTATCAACATACCTATCATATTTGATCATTGGCATATGTTATTTGCACTTTCTTTATTCCTTGGTGAAACATCATTGAAAACTCAAGCAAAACCCAAACACTAAAAACATTGAAGATCAAACAAAGGCAGAAAATTGTGGTTGGTTAGAGTCCACCAGGTGTGGGTTCCTACAATACATCAAACGTTGCTCCCATAGAAAATGCAGGCTCCATTTTGTCACCAAACCTCTTGTGGGTTATGACTTGTGTGACCAATTCTTTTGAACTGAGTAATATGTAGCCATTCCAGGTAAGCTGTTGACAACATTGTGCTGTGTGGACTGACGGAGTCCTTGATATTATGCATTTGGATGACACCCAAATGTTCAACTTCTTTTTGCAGGTTTGTTATGGTGGTTCCCAAATCAGAATCTTTAGGTTGCATAAGGATGATTGTTCTGCAGTAAGTCTCTACATATCTATCAAAGTGTACATATGATGACCATCTTTTTATGGTAAACTGTAAAAATCTTCCTCAAGTTCTGAGACTTCTTTGCCAAGAGACTGCCACATGCATTTCCACAATTCAAGCAATGTGTCTCCCTAAACCATGCTGAAATACTCACTCATGCAACAAGAAGTCCTACACAATTGTCTCAACATCCTGCAATAAATCTGACCAAAGTCTATTGTTGGTTGTCTTTGCCTCAACTCAATCACTGTTGACTGCATCCGATGTTGGTGTTGAGTGGCTTGCAGGGTAGTGTTTGTTGTATGAAACTATTGGGCCAATGCCTCAATCCCTTTTTCCTTGGTTGGCAATTGTTATTTGACTTCATCAATTTTTCTGTCACATTGGGATAATTGCCGCTCAAGAGTGGATATACAGTGAATGGCAATGATACTGATGAATTTTACAGGATGTTTTACTGTATCTTTTGTTTCTTGTGGAGTGGTGTAGATGACAATTACAAAGATCCTCTTGTAACTTGGTCCACTGTCAGCACTCTTAAGAAAATAGAGGTTTTAAACTCTTAATATCAAAAATGAAAGTTTTTTCAATTACGCATGTTGTACCCAAAATTAAAATTTTTGCTTCATTAAGGCATTTTGAAAAAAGTGGTAGAAGTCTTGTAAAAATTGTCAAAAAGGTCAAAAAAAGGAAATTTGCATGTCACACATGTTGGTGAAAAACTCAAAATTTTCAAAATTTGATGATCTAGGTCTCTTCAGAGCGACCTTATCTACAAAACCCAAATCTAAGTCTTTCAGTCCTACTTTTTAGGAAATTTTCTAAAAATAGAAAGTTTCTAAAATAGACTTTTTTGGGTTTTTTTGGGTTTTTTTGGGTTTCTTCTCAAATGGATGCTAGCAAAATTTTCTAAAAATAGAATTTCTACTTTCAGGGCTCAAATTGATTTTGATTGGTTGAAAATACATCCTCATCAAGCTAGTCCAGTCAGAATCATCAAAAGATCAGTTTTTCTCTGGTGGGTCTATTTTGCTTTTTTAGAAGCTAAAACAGGAGCTCTGAGGTCATCAATGGTGGACGTCAACTGCCAAGTCTCAAACATTGCACAGATCGAGAAAGGGCGAAAGATGTTCATGAAACAGAGAACGAAAGAGGGGAAGTTGGAAGATAACGAAAATGGTGAAAATTTGTCTAACACTGAATATGCTAGATGCTCCTGCCCAGTCAAAGTGCCTAGCTGTCAATGCATTAGCCATTTTTCAGTCTCCGACATATGAAGAATCCAAATTTCCCGAGCACGAAGCGGTGAAAGCAAAGAGCAAAGGAAAAGTTGAAAAACTACAAATAAAAACTAACTCTGGACAATAAAAGCGCCCATCATTTCAAGGCATCAGATATTGTTGTTAGGGTTTTTCATTCTAAGAGTTTGTGCTCATATTTTTGCAGGCTCCGCAGTGAATCCAACAACAGGCCCATTGGATCAATTAGTCAGCCAAAATTGTGGATCAAACATAGAGGTTTTATCAGAGAAGCTAACTGAAAATCATCAAAATCATCAAAAATATTCTGAGTTTGGGATCCTTGGGCGCCCTAACTAGCCAAGGGTGCCTAGGGTTTTGAGAGGCCTAATCCAGTTTCTAGGGTTTGCCAAACCAGTCATCTTCTGCAGAATTCTTTAACCTTTCCGATGGATATCTCAGCTGAGTCATCAAATCCATCAATTGCCAACAATTTCAGATCAAACAAAGAGAAAACCATGAGGACCAGAAAAAGTCAAAATTGGAAAAGATAAAGCACAAAAAAGGCTAACTCTAGAGAACTTGGGTGCCCCAGGTAGCCAGGGGCACCTTAGAATTCAGGCCACCAGATGCAATTTTTGGGGCAAGTCACCTTGTTGGCATTTAAATTAGCACCTCTGGAGTGTTGATTGTAAACGTTCAGCTATTTCAAATGTTTTGCAACACTTCTTCGTTATTTAAAGAGGAGAAGTCGCTCTCTGCTGGGAGCAATGCATAGGGAAGGGAAATGTAAACTAAAGTTCCTATCTTTTTATGCTTCAGCGGCAGGACACAAGGGTGCACAAACACAATGCGTCGTACCTAAGCTTTTTCTCTGGTTTCTGGAGATCTCAACTACGACTAATCTAGCTTTTATCTATCCAATACCTTCAAGGTAAACAGAGCATGAAGGTAGAGGAGTGGGAATGGGTTTGGTTGGATCACCTGAATTCGCCGTCTCCTGAGAATATGACCGAGGCTTTGAACTCTCGGGTATACACCAAGATAAGGTTGGTACAAGCAAACACTCTATACGGTAAACTAGATCTGAGACCTGCCAAGGAGGAGGGACTCCTATCCGAGGCATGGACTAGGAAATAGTTCACGAGAAACAACAACTTTACGATGCCTTGGCCAACGAGCTTGCTAAGGAGGAGGGACTCCTATCCGAAGTATAGCTTGGAAGTCAACACATTAAACAACAACAAACGATAACTTGTCAATAACAAATGTCCAAGGAGGAGGGATTCCTATCCGAGGAGGGAAATGAAACAACGAGCTATTAAACACAAGACGTGGACACAACTCAAAAAGATTGACCAAAATGCAAGCGCCTTCTGATATTCTCCTTCAAAGCTTCATCAACGAATTACAAAGGTTGGGAAAGCAAAGGCACGAAATCATGCACAATTACAATCGACCAACAAACTCTCATGCAAGAGTGAACAAATATCCGCTTTCAAAGCTGTTGGCAACAATGGCACAGCAATTTTGCATAGCAAGTAAAAGTTAAACAAATAATGAGCCCAAGGCTCTTATTTATAGAACTCAAAGGAGTGGGCAACCCCAAAATCTCCTTCAGTTAAAAATGAGTTCTTGCCAATCAATTAGCAAGATTTATTCCTAAAAAGGGGGAACAAGCAGTTAACTAGAAAACTACTTCAGTTTACTGAAAGTCAACAAAGAGTCAACTGAAACTACTTCAGTTGACTGAAAGCAAACTAAAGGTGAACTTTAATGTAAAGTATCCCTCCAAAATAGACATCCACATTTAGTGGAGATCTAAGATCCACAAATCATGGAAGCCAATTAGACATCCTTAATCAGTGGGATCTGACAATGCATGATTTAAGGAAAGTGGAGTTAAACTTGGAAAGAAGCATCAAGTTAACTCCAACTACATTTAATACCATCTTGAGTTGACTTGGAAAGAAGCATCAAGTCAAACTCAAGTCTCATAAATGCCACTTGGAGGGTATATGGCGTCCTTCTTTGGTGCACTTATAGTTCGCCATTAATCAGCAGTGTCTCTATCCATTGATTGACATCATCAGCTTCTGGGGAGTTAATGCTCTGTAGAATGATGACGTGGCGTCGCAACATGACCTCACCCGTTGTGAGCTGATTTCCGAAGTCAATACACTGAGATGCTGCCTCTTCAAACTTGGTTGATAAAGCTGCTACCTTAGCCAGCTTGCAACCCTCTGGATCATCAAGAAAGGTACTGCGGATGACATCCCTAAACTAGTTCTGTATAGTGACCAACTCAACGTATTCTCCTCCCTCACGCTGATATTCCATGCAAGGAAAAGATATTACCAACATTCTTGCAAAGTTGATAATAGTGGCAACCACCCGTCTGTAATCAATCAACTCTACTGAATGAGCGTCATAGGCTTTCACCTTGTACGCCAATTGTTCCATCCAAGCAAAGAGATGTTGCTTGTTTTCCTCAGAGTATACTGATTGATATGCCAATTGCAAATCTGCAATTGTGCTTTCATCTTCAAGCCTCTTTTCTACAATCCTTTGTTCTGACTGCTGGATCTCCGCACGAAGTCCATGTGCTCTATCCCGTAACTGGTATAGGTTTGTCAGTATACATCTACCCTTGAGAACAAACTCTTCCACTTGATCTCTCAAGTGTTTACCGAATGTTAACAATTGCCGATGATTTTGTTCGGCGGGGAGATCTAGTAGTCCTGCTGGTAGGGCTGAGATGTTTGGTGTGCCATGTATCAAGCTGGTTATGTATGACCTAAGTTTCTGATTTGCAGCCTTTAAGGCTGCCTTTTCTTTACCATCCTTAGCCATCCTTTCTTGTGTGGTCACCGAAGCTATTCCAAGAAGATCTGCCTCCACCTGTCGTGTAGTCTTCCCGAGGTTAAGTTGAGACAAAGTGTAGTCTTCTACTTGAACCTCGTGTATGCTTTTCTCTACTAGTGGAGCGGCAGTCTCTATGATGATCTCACACTCTGCATTCCTTTCTATGTGAACTTGCTTCTTTAACTTCTTCGCCGACGTGTCTTGTGGGACGTGGTCGAATTCGGTAAAGTCAAGTTCATACGAGGGTTTTTCCCTCTTTCTTCCTAGGAAGCCTTCAAGCCAAATAGAATCTTGGCGAACTTCGCTAGGAGGGACATGAGGCCCTTGAATGCTAGATGTGTGAGACTGTGCTGGAGCAATGTCTCTCGGTGGCGAATCCAAGTCGATGAGGACTTGTGTCTGTTGTGATACTGGTGATATTGGTGGTTCTGCTTCCATAACAGGCACCGTTTCTGCTGCTGCTTCTACTATTGTTGCTTCTACCATTGGCTCAGCCACTGATTCTTCAACAACTACTGCTGCTGGTTCCTCCGTGATAACTTCTACTGAATCAGGGGTAGCAGTCTCTACTCTCTGTTCTAGGGCAGCAATACCTGTGATTATTTCAGGACTATGTGTGGCTTTCTCCACTGGTGTCCTCTGTGTTCTAGGCTTTGACATCCTCATCCCTCGGGGAAGATTGCACCATTGCTTCTGCCTAGGTTTCCTTCTTGAAGTGGAAGGTGGTGTAGACTGAACCTGTGGCGGCTCTGTTCTGTGAGGTATTACCTTCCTTGATTTCTTGCTGTCGAGATAGAGTTGGCTATTTCTAACCACTCTACTCGTTCTTTCCTCTATAGACGTGTCTTCTTTGGCATACCAATCCACTCTCAGGAGCGGTTGGGAGTCAACTGAATCTACAAAGAAAGAGGGGAGAATGACTTCCCCTTCATCACCGGACAGACCCTCAATGTCTGCTGACATAAAATCAGCAATTTGTGGGAGTCTGAAACTGCTGTAGTTCCTTCTTCGCACTTCATACTCGTCTTTACAATTTACCCAATAATCTTCCATAGAAGATTTATGTGATGAGTGTTGCTCGAGGTGTGCTGCATAGAGCCCTCTAGGATCGTAGGATCTTCTATCAATGAGATACTTGAGGTTAAACCTCGCTGTTTCCTGACTCATCATCTCAGCATCGGTCGCGAATCCACATCTATATAGTCCCATTTCAACAGGAAAGTTAACAGCTGTCTTCCTCTTCAAGCGCAAGTAGACATGAACCTTGGACAACTGTCTCAGGAATTCCATGAAGACTACCCTATCTGAAGGGTATCTTGGTAGCATGGCGGGGTGGCCAATGTAGCCATACACGCGTATGTAAGAGAACGTAGGAAATTGGATGAACCAATCTGCCCAATCCGCCATTGCCTCTCTGGCTGTCTGTGAAATATGCACATGCATCTCATGGTTAAGCTCACGTACTGTGTGCATAGTGAAGAGATCACTTGTTTTCTTGAAGTGTCTTTCCGCTTGAGTAAACTCAAGACGTGTGAAATGTTCGTGAACCTTCTGCACACCTAAGGTTCCCACATTGTTCAATAACCTGAATTCACCTTGGAAGGCTATCAAGTATACCAGGTAAGAGCACATGTGGAACCTATGAGCTTCCAGATACCCAGTGATTTGTCGGTGGAGTGTGTCACTAATCAAAGTGGCCCAGTCATAATATTCCCTCTGCCAATGATTTTAGCAATGACATAGTACATCCATGGCTGGAATTGACGACCATCTTCTTCTCCAGTGATTCTATTGAGTAGAGTGATTAACACTGCGTACTCATCTTTACATTCTCCTCGTCCCAACAACTTAGGCAAGCTTGCCTTTGTCACTTTTAACCATTTTTCAGCCATTACCTTTTGACATTTGTCCTTAGCTGTCTCAAATGCCTTCTCACATTCCGTCACTGATATGACTTTGCTGTTAGGACATGATGGAATATCAAAACACCTTTCGATATCCTGAGGCTTTAGACTACAAACAATTCTTCCATCGCTGCTCTGATTTCTCTGGTGGTAGGCTTGTAATGCTTGATACAAGCGATTACAAGCTCTACGCTTTGTAATGTGATGGGAATTGATGCGGCCTGCAACAACCCGGATTCTTCAATATTCTGCAATGTGATTTGATTCATGCCTTCTAGCTGCTCCAAATCAACCACTGGATTTACTTGGTGTAAATTTGTGTCAACTGTTTTCAAGTAATCATGGAGTAAGACCGTCTTGGTCTCGTATTGTACCTGGGAGTACTGCATCTTGAAAAACTTAAAGATTGACTGTAAGCTTGACCTTGTTCAGATGATTTTCGGAAACCCTTAAAAATAGCGCCTGCCGAAAAGTACTTTTCCGGAAAAAATCTGGCACATGGGTTTTGTTCGTGCTTCAATGCTGAACAAACCCAGTTCCTCGAATTTGGATTCTGAAACTTTTCGAAAAACCCCCAAAATAGGGGCGCAAGTTTGCTGATTTTGGAAAATTTGTCGAGATGGGTTTCTCTGGAAAATAATGTTGAATCTACCCAGTTGATCTGATCTGATGTAGCCTGTTGCTTTTTCTGTCAAATGCAAGAAAACCTAAGACCAGAAGAGAGAAAGTAGACAGAAGATGGATTGGAAGTTTTATCTGATTCCCTGAAAAAATCTATCTCTGGGTCCAATCCTCAAAATAGTAATCCTCTTCTGCTTCAGATCTGCAAGAAAAATTGAAGAACGGATGAAAACCTTGTTCAGATCTATCAATGGCGTCCTTGAGAGCTTGTGGCTGTTCTTGATCTTTTATCCTGCAATGAAATAATGAAATGGGACACCTTCACCTTGAATATATATGTTTAAGCCTTAGATCCACAAGTTTGGGGACCTAACTCAAGCTCAAAAGGTGATTTTGGCTTGATCTAAAGTTAAAAAGGTGATTTCCACTGATCGTGGAGCCTTTTAGCCAATTTTAACTCAAAAGCTCTTGACTTTAGTCAACAAATTGACCCTTGACTTCTTTTAGGCGTCCCTTTTGGTTTCTTGCAAGCTTTTAAATATTTTCTCTCCTGAAAGTCCTTTGTTTGATCTTGAATCGAGCGTTATCTATTGATCCTGAGATGTTGATACATTCACTGTGGAGCTGGATCCAAACTAAAAAGAAGTGCCTGGGAGACATGATGATGAAAAGCTGAGTTTAGGGCTTCAAAAGAATGGGCGCCTTTTCCAAGAAAAGGCACTTTTGCTAATGCCTTGGTGAATTTTCAAACTTCGTTCTTCAGCCTTTTGAAATGACCTCTCGTGCTTTGATCTGGATTTCTCGTTCATCGGAGAGTCAGATGATTTCGCTTGATGTCTCATCAGGTACCCAGCTCTGTTTTGCCAAAAATGACTGACTTCAGAAAACCTGGATTTCATTTTAGGGTTCCTTTATTCAAGGGCGCCCCTCCTTGAAAAGGGCGCTTTTACCTTTTGGCCTGATCATCTTCATCTGAAAAGTTGCCTACTTTGCTCTAGATTATCCGTTGAATGCTCTGTCAGATGTTGGTGTTTGCAGTTGCGTTTTCGAGATCTACTTGGGCTGAGGAGGTTATCCTGGGAAGCCTTTAGTCATTTATCAACATCTGGAGGTCAAGAAAGAAGGGCGCCTTTCTTTTGGAAAGGCTCTTTTTTCTTAGAACTTCGCCGTTAACTGTGGTTTCCTGATATTTTCTCAACTGCCTCTTTTTGCTTCATCAGCAGCTGCTCATGATCTGCCCCTCAGATGATTAATATGTTTGTTTCACTGTCGCGCCAGCAAGCAAACGTCAAGAATGAATGCCTTGGATGATCTGAATGACTTCATTTGACCTTAAAAGATCATGGGTGCCCCTGCTTGAAAAAGACTCTTTTCAGCATGTGAACAATCTCTCCTTCGTAACATTTCCAAAGTTAGTCAAATTTTGACCTTTTTTATTTTCAGGAATCTCCTTCATCAAACAGCATCATTTTTGACCTTTTCCGCCATTGTTGTGTCGTTGAAGCTTTTGAAGCTTAGCTTTCAGCACCTGGTACTGACCAATCTGCCATTAATGACCGTGGAGCTCCTAACTTTGTTCCTGAAAAATAGAAATAGACCCACCAGAGTAAAACATGTCTTTTGATGATTCCAACTTGACCAATGTAATCGTGAAGCCTTTTAATCCTATCAAAATCATTTTCAATCATTTCTGGGAAGGTCCTATTTTCAAGGGTTTCCCTGAAAATAGGGGCAAAAAAACCCTAATTTTCAAATTTTCAGAATTTTGCACGTGTTCCTTGACAGAAACCCACCAAGATTCTATGATTGGTTTGACCTAAAACTGACTTAACATGGCATTTTAACAAGATTTAGCTCAATTTATACAGAATGCCAAAAAAATTATTTTGGGTACAACACACCTCCAAGAAGATCATCTCCAATTTCATCAAGCTATCCAACGAATCCGACACCCAATTCATCGGACCTCCTAAATGGTCGAAATTCCAAATTCAATAGGTAAATTCATCTGAAGCTTAGAAAACATTGAAGAACATCAAAATGGCTAACTCTGGAAGAGTTTGGCGCCCTAGCTACCCAGGGGTGCCCAAGATTTTGAGGGCTCAAAAGGTGGATTTAGGGTTAGTAGCCTCCAGAACATTCCTTCAAATTTGAACAGGCTCTCCAACAAATTCAGCAATAAGCTCAGAAGATTTGTTAGTCATCAGATATTGCAAATCAAACGGAGGTAGAAACATGTGCAAAATGGAAAAATATCAAAAGAAAGTTGAAAATGTTAGATAAATGATTGTCTGGGATGCATGGCCGCCCCAACTACCCAGGGGCGCCCAAGCTTTTGAGCCCCCTGAATCACTTTTCAGAAGTTGCAACCTCCAGAAGATCTTCGGGATTCTTCACACTATCCAAGGAACTTGTCACCCAGTTCACCAAATCAATCAAACATCTAGAAATCATGATCAAAATGAGGTCAAGAAAGCAAGCAAAGTTGAAAATCCTAAAATATTCTAACTCCTTAGAAACTTTTCAAGTTTTGTCACTCATCATTCAAAAGGTATCCACATTACACGCTTCCAACTCCGGACTGGCTTCAAAGTTTTAAAACATGGGAACAAAGCACTTTTTCATCCTAAACATCTATTTAAGAAGGCTTTTGCATCCATTATTCACATATTTTGCAAGTTGGCATCCTAAGGAAGAGAGATATTTTTTCTTCTCATCGAGAATTAGAGGCTCAAACGGAGTGTTTTTTTAGTTTTCTTCATGGATTTGGGATTGGCAAGCGTAGTGGCATGCTTTTTCATGGTCCAATCTTCTAGGGCGTCCCATTTCAGAAACGGGTGCTCACTTTTTCAGTTTTCATCGATTTGGGTCCACTCGCTTTTTACTCCTCTTGAAGATTGGAAAATTTTATATTTCCAAAAATCTGTTTTTTCGGTGCTTTTTCAGGAAGCCCTCAGCTTCTTCAAAATCTAATGAACTGGGTCCCTTCAGAACGTGATTGTCTATCTCAACTTTTTTCGACAATCTGCTTTTTGGAGAAAAATCAGCACCTTTTTGGGGAAGACGAAACTACTCTCGTGGAAGAAGGTCATTCGGAAGAGCTAGATGAAGCAGTTTCAGCTTCACATGTTTCCAATGTGGGGAAACAAGCCATTGGGCATTTGAATGTCCGCAAATCTAGCATGATGTAGAAAAGGGAAAAGAGTCAAGAGTGCATGTCGCACAAGCTGAAAATGAAAAGGAGACTCCAACAAAGCATGACGACAACCCCAAAGATGGAGTATCATTGATGTTGTGAAGAATTTTATTAAATCCTAAACAGTGTTCCACGGGGACGCGTCCCCCCCAAAAAACCTCGCGTTTCCTAGACGGAAACGTCTCAGAGACTTGGGGACTTGGGGGAGACGTTCCCCCACCAGCCCACCACCAGCGCCACCATCCCACCACCAATGTTGTTGTCTCCAAGACGCTGCTAGGACTTCGAGGATGTTGGGGTGTCCTCAAGACGTCTAGGGGACTCCTAGTTGTCTCCACGATGTATAATTCTTATACTTATACATCTTTTTATAACTATTTTTTCAAATACTATATGTATTTCAGCACCCTGCCGCCCCCTCGCAGCCATCCCCTTGCCGTCCCCCCGCCGTCCCCAAATTTAGACCCCTTGTCCCCACGTCTCCGAAACACGTCCCCTTCCGTCTCCCCGTTCCCGTCCCCGAAACCCCGTGGAACACTGATCCTAAAAAAGAGAAACCAGAACCAATTCAAAGGAGAAATTTGTTTCGAACAAGGTGTAGGGTAAGTGGAAAATGTTGCAAATTCGTTGTGGACAGCGGTAGCACTAATAACATAGTATAAAAAGAAATGGTGAATAAGTTGAAATTTAAGAGAATCAAACATCCTAGCCCATACAAAGTTTTGTGGTTGCAAAAAGAGCATCAAATGTTGGTGAATGAACAATGTTTGGTTAATTTGCAGATTGGAAACTACAAGGATGAAGTCATATGTGATATAATGTCAATAGACGCATGTCATATTCTCTTGGGCAGACTGTGGCAATTTGATAGGCAAGTTGTTCATGATGGCCAATTGAATACATATGCAATCAAGAAAGATAGAGAAAAATACATATTAAATCCATTGAAGAATAGAGAAGAAGAAAATGAAGACAAACCAAAACTATGTTCGGTTTCCGGAAAACAATTTTTGAAAGAATTCAAATGTGAAAAGGCATGTCTTGCAATAGTTCCCAAATTTGCAGCAGTTGGGACAACGAATAAAGAAGATGAAATACCCATGGAAGTTCAAGAAATTTTGAAAGACTATGCTGATATACTAATGAAGGAGTTGTCTGACGGATTGCCACGCATGAGAAGCATTAATCATTGCATGGGTTTGATTCCCAGTGCAAGTTTTCCAAACAAGGCACCATATAGGATGTCACCAAAAGAGAATGAAGAAATAAATTGGCAAGTACAAGAGTTGCTTGATACGGGGCTGATTAGAGAAAGCTTGAGTCTGTGTGCTATTCCAACAATGTTCGCACCAAAGAAAGATGGGAATTGGTGAGTGTGTATGGATTCAAGAGCAATAAATAAGATAACCATCAAATACCGGTTTCCATTACCAAGAATGGATGACATGATGGATTGCTTGGGTGGTGCCAAATATTTCACTACAATTGATTTGAAGAGTGGTTACCATCAAATAAGAATAAGAGAGGGGGATGAATGGAAAACCGCTTTCAAAACCAAAGATGGATTATATAAATGGTTGGTGATGCCGTTTGGATTGACGAACACTCCAAGCACTTTCATGAGATTGATGAACAAAGTTTTGAAGCCATACCTTGCTAAGGTGATTGTATGTAATGTCCCCTTCTCATCAGTGATTAGCCTTGCAGTTTCATCAGTCTATTCTGGAACCCGTAGATTGGAATGAGGTGAAATTAGGGTTTCTTGGCTTGGAGTTTGTGGCTTTCATGTTATTTACTATTTATAGTAAATATTAGTCTTTTGCAGTTGCAGTTGTCTATTCTCAGTCCTTCTCAGCTGGAGCAGTTGTTGTTATTTTGGCTTGGTCTTCAGAAAACTTCATTTGGTGAAAAATATTTAATTAAAGGCATTATGTTTTAATTCTCTGTTGACCCCCCCCCTCCCCCCCTTGGCCTAAGGTGATAACTTAAGTTGTTTTTAAAGTGGGGCCATGAAGGGTACGCCTTCATTAAAAGGTTATTTATTCTTTTTTGAATTATTCTTTCAGCTTAATTTTGGACGCCACCTTTTTGAGGATTAATATTTATGAAAGTTGGAAAAGAATTCAAAAGGTGTCTCTTGGCGTTTCTCATGGAATGTGAAGAGTTTTTTCAGTGTTCTATAAAATGAAGTCTTTTCTCCAGCTTTTGGTATCAACTGTTTATCATACTGTTATGCTGTCAAAATGACAATGGACATTTTGCTGTTGCTTCGAGGATGCTACCTCCTAGCCCTTTCATCCAATTTCGTGTTTGCAATATAACACCTAGTTGGCTACATTGCTGCTTCTCAACATCAGACTAGCAGATTGAGCATCAAGATTGAAGAATTTCTGGAGTAATTTCACAGTTTTGGTTTCCTGTTTCATCTACAGCTGAAGCTGATTTTTGTTCATATCTTTTGGAGTGATTTTAATTTTGTTCTGGGTACTTTGGCAAATCATTTGTTGACTCAAGGCGCCACCTTCCACAAAAAATTGGAATTTAATTCCAAACTTCTGATTTTATCTTGCAAAGTCGATTTTCCAAGGAGGCCGTACCATTTGGATAAGCATTGGAATTCGTGCCAAATAATCTGGAGTCTTTGGTGGCTGTTTCTAGATTGCATCTTGGGCGCCAAACCTCTAAGGAGCATTTGCAACTTATTTCTCGTCATTCGGAGGTAAATTGACAAACTTATGAGCATTTCATGAATTCACAGTTTGCTGGTTGAATTTCCAGAATTCTGATTTTTATATCAGACTGTTACAGTTTCCAGTTTTTGGTCTTATACTTCAGTATTTGAGTGTTATATCATTGTAAAAGTTCATACTTCATGTCTAAGGTTCATTTCCAATCATTGTAATTTGTAATCTGCAAAGTATAATTTTGTAAAGGTTGAGATTAAGCATTACTAATCCAACCAATTTTCAGTTCTGCAATTACTTATTATTTTATCATTAAATTACCCCTAGAAGGTTTACCGCCAGTGTGGATAATCTGTTTTGTAACTCTCTTATACCCACTTCTTAGTGGAGAATCCCCACGGCTCTGTGGATGCCCGCCGCAGCAGATGAATTGTTCTTAATTGTACTTTTTCCCCCCACTGTTTGGTGGTAGTGTGGAAATGTTCTTTATGGCTGGTTATCCGCCTATTAGTTAATAATTTCAAATTTTCAACACTCCGTCATATGTTAGCACCTCGCCCTCAGTGGGATCTTGAGTGCACATTCTTGACGTTGAGTAGTTTTCATTTCAAGTTCAGATTTCAGTTTGATGCTAACGCTAATCCAGTTAACTATTGCTGGTTATGTTGTGTAATTCCTTCAAAAAAATTGGTTAGCATATCTCAGTGGTATCAAAGCAGAAGACCCTGCCATCCTGTGGCAAATTGCAGTTGGTTAACTGATGAGTGAAAGAGACACTAGGCCATACACCAGAAGTCAGGCTAGAAATCAGCATCAGTTTCCGCCCATTCCAGAAGCAGAGACATTCTCAGAAGTCCTAAGAGATCTTGGTAAAACAGTGGAAGGTTCGGATAATTCAGTGGGAGTGGTTGAGCAGACAGTTGTAATAATGTCAGACACTGTAAGGAGAGATAATGAAGAGAGGGACAGGGTTGAGAAGAAGTTTGATGGGATGATAGATATGATGTCCCGATTATTGTCCAAGTTGGACCAGCAAGCAGCTCAGAATATCATTCAGCCCCAAAATAACTCAACTGGAGAAAGCAGTGGAGTTAATGGAAATAACAATAGTGGCAGTCCTGAGGTGAATACAAGAGACAGAATTGTGGGTCAGCATGCTGCAATTCATAGTGGGTCATCCTCTAGACCCCTTTTTCCCGTCTTCACTCCAAGGGAAGAGCAACAACCAATTGAAGCTGCTCCAAACTTTGCTGATGATGCTCGTCAAGCCTACATGGAGTACGTTTCTTTACCTCTTGATTTGAGAGGTACTTGGACCTTTGATCAATACATGAATCAAAGGAGTCGGAGAAATGGTGGAAGGAATGATCAACGTCCTCCTACAGCACCTAGAAATGATTTCTACCAGGCATTGGGAAAGATCACTATGGAACATTTTGATGGTAGTAATAAGTGTACAGCCAGATCATGGGTACAGAAGTTAGATAACTACCTCTCTCTTAGACCTATGCCGGAAGAAGATGCTATCAAATTTGCTACCTTGCATTTAGATGGGATAGCTCGTAAATGGTGGACTCATGGATTGGTCACTCTTGGCCATAATCTCATTCGCACATATGGAGAGTTTACAAATAAGTTGATTGAAAAATTTGACACCAAAGATCCAGAATTGAGATTTAGAGAATTGGCACAATTGAAACAGCAAGGATCTCTAGAAAACTATGTGGCTGATTTTCAGAGGTTGTCAGTAATGGTGCCTAACATTACTGAAAGAAGACTTGTGGTTCTTTTTGCTGAAGGTTTAATGGAGCCTTTGAAGGGTTGGGTCAAAGCATTTGATCCACCAACATTAGATGAAGCTATCAAGAAAGCTAGGAGCATGGAGTTAGCAGCCCCAAGGCCTAAGTTTCACTCAAAACCATTCAGCCATAAGAAAGATAAAAAACCTTCTTCAAATCTGCCTAAGAAGTTTCCACCAAGGCTGTCAGAAGAGCTCAAAGAACAGCTTAGAAAGGATGGAGTTTGTTACACTTGCCGTGATCCTTGGGTTAAGGGTCACCGTTGCTATGGAAGAGGCAAAGCAAATCGAATGGAGGGCTATTCTGATTATGGATCAGAATCTGATTCGTTTGATCAATACGAATCAGCAAGTAGTGAAGGTGAAGAAGTTCCAGAAGACAAGTCTGAAGAGGTGGGAGATGGTAGTGCTTTTGCACAACTATCAAGTTTTCAAAAAAATGAATCTTTTAGGGTTCATGGAGTTGTGAATTCACAAAGGATAGTTGCCCTAATTGATACGGGAGCAACTCACAATTTTATTGATGAAGGACTAGTTGCTAGAAAAGGTTTGAAGACTGAAGAATTTGATGGTTTCAAGGTAATGGTTGCTGATGGTTTTACTATGTCTTGCACAAGGAAGATTCCTAACCTCTCTTTGCAATTAGGGAATCATGAGATTAAAGATGATTTTTATGTGGTGGGAATTGGAGACACTGATGTTGTGTTGGGCATACAATGGCTGCGATCTCTTGGAGAGATCACATTGAATTTGCAAACTATGGAGCTGAAATTTCAGTCTAATGGAAGGAAGGTTGTTCTAAGAGGGATGTCAAATGGAGGCCCTCGAATTGTGGCTTTGAAGAGGATGGAAAGGCTGATCCGCCATGATCAGGTTGAATGGGCTGCTGAATGTATGGTTCTACCAGCTGATCCGATAGAGGAGAAAAGGCAATATCATCCCGATATTCAAGCCTTACTTTCAAAGAAGAGCAAAGTATTTGGAAGCCTACCTCCTGAAAGAGGTTCTGAGCATGTGATTGAGTTAGAAGAGGGAGCAAAACCTGTCACGACTACACCTTACCGCTATCCAAAGAGGCAGAAAGATGAAATTGAAAAAGCCATCAAGGAGTTGTTGGAAAGTGGTTTCATTAGACCAAGCAAGAGTCCTTTTGCTTCTGCAGTGGTACTGGTCAAAAAGAAAGATGGCACAATGCGTATGTGTGTTGACTATCGCGCATTGAATTAGAAAACCATCAAGAATAGATATCCTATCCCTAGGATTGATGAGCTTATTGATGAGCTCCATGGGGCCATGTTCTTCTCGAAGATTGATCTTCGTTCAGGCTATCACCAAATCAGAATGAGGGAGGCGGATATAGAGAAGACAGCATTTAGATGCCATTTTGTGCATTTTGAATTTTTTGTCATGCCTTTTGGTTTGACAAATGCTCCAACCACATTCCAATCTTGTATGAACAAGATTTTTAGACAGCAGTTGAGGAAGTTTGTGCTCATCTTCTTCGACGACATTCTTATTTTCAGTAAGTCATGGGAAGAGCACCTTAAGCATTTGGAAGAAGTACTTAGTATTTTAGAGGTGGAATGTTTGTTCGCCAAAGAATCAAAGTGTGAATTTGGGTTGACAGAACTTTTATATCTTGGCCACATTATTAGTTCAAAGGGTGTGAAAGTGGATCCAGAAAAGATAAGGGCCATTCTTGATTGGCCAACTCCAAAGAATATTTCTCATTTGAGAGGGTTTTTAGGGTTATGTGGATTTTATAGAAGATTTGTGAAAGGATATTCACATCAAGCAGCACCTCTCACAGATCTTACAAAAAAAGGAGCTTTCCTTTGGACTAAGCAAGCACAAGAGGTTTTTGATAAGTTTAAACAAATCATGTGTTCGTGTCCAGTGTTGGCACTTCCGGATTTTTCAAAACCTTTTGAATTACAATGTGATGCTTCAGGTGAAGGTGTTGGAGCTGTTCTAATGCAAGACAAACACCCTATTGTCTTCGAGAGCCGAAAGTTGAGAGGGGCAGAAAAAACTTACTCTATTTATGACAAAGAGATGCTTGCCATCATTCATGCTTTGTCTAAATTCCGTCAATACTTGGTGCGAAGTAAATTTGTTGTTAAGACTGACCACAACAGTCTTAAACATTTTATGCGCCAAAGGGATTTGAATGAAAGGCAGCAAAAGTGGGTTAGTAAGCTCCAAGCATATGACTTTGACATCGAATTTGTCAAAGGAAAAAATAATATAGTGGCTGATGCTCTTTCGAGAAGGCCTCATTTGCAATCACTTTGTGAGTTATCAGCAGATTGGAAGGAGTTAATTGCTGCTGATTATGTTAAAAATCAGTTTGCAACCAGCTTGCTAGAAGGTCATTTGATTGATGAAAGGTATAAGTTGGTTGATGGTATAATCTACTATAAAGATAGAATCTTTTTAGTGCAAGAATCTAAGCTTAAAAAGAAGATTCTACAATCTTTTCATGATGTTCCCCTTGCTGGTCATCAAGGGATTTTCAAGACTTATAAGCAGATTCGTGAAAGATTCACTTGGAAAGGGTTGAAAGAAAAAGTCTTGAACTACATTAGAGAGTGTCTGATTTGCCAAAGAAATAAAAATGAAAATTCTTATCCAGCTGGTCTACTTCAGCCTTTGCCCATTCCGAATCAGAAATGGGAGAGTATTGCCATGGATTTCATCACGGGGTTACCCAAGGTGCAAGGACGTGATTGTATTTTTGTTGGAGTTGATAGACTAACGAAATTTGCTCATTTCTTTGCTGTTACCACTTCATTTACAGCAGCTCAAGTGGCTGAGTTGTTTTTCAGAGAGGTCTTTCGTTTGCATGGGTTGCCTAAAACTATTGTCAATGATAGGGACAGTAAGTTCCTAAGTGTTTTTTGGCAAGAGATCTTCAGATTGAGTGGGACAGTGCTTACTCCAAGCACTAGTTATCACCCACAAACAGATAGGCAATCAGAAATTGTGAACAAATGGTTAGAGGGCTACCTCAGAAATTATGTTTCAGGGCAGCAAAGAGCTTGGATTAAATGGCTTCATTTAGGAGAGTATTGTTATAACTCTTCTTATCACATGTCAATTAAGATGTCACCTTTTATGGCTCTTTATGGTTATGAAGCTACTAATTTTGTTGATTTAGTGTTTGGTGATAGTAGAGCTCCACAAGCACTGGATATGTTACAACAAAGCCAAAACATCTTGAAATCTCTCAAGGAGAATCTGCAACAAGCTCAAAATCAGCAGAAATTATACGCTAATCAGCAGCGTGTTGAAAGGTCTTTTGAAGTTGGGGACATGGTCTATTTGAGGCTTCAGCCATATAGACAATCTTCTCTCAAGAAAAGTGGTGCGGAAAAGTTGAAGCCACGTTTTTATGGCCCTTTCAAAGTCACCAAGAGAATTGGTGAAGTTGCTTATGAGTTGGAGCTTCCAGCTGAAAGCAAAGTACATAATGTCTTTCATGTGTCACGCCTCAAGAAGGCAATTGGACACAACGTGGTGGCTACATCAGAATTACCTCCATTGGATGAGGAAGGTCAGTTAGTGTTGATTCCTGAAGAAATCCTTGATACTAGAGAATGTTCTTTGAGGAGAAGGACAATCAAGGAATATTTGATTAAATGGAGGAATTTTCCTATTGACGATGCCACGTGGGAAGGTGAACAGATTTTGTTGCATCCATCTTTTTAGTTGCTTGAGGACAAGCAATTTCGAGGAGGGCGGACTGTAATGTCCCCTTCTCATCAGTGATTAGCCTTGCAGTTTCATCAGTCTATTCCGGAACCCGTAGACTGGTATGAGGTGAAATTAGGGTTTCTTGGCTTGGAGTTTGTGGCTTTTATGTTATTTACTATTTATAGTAAATATTAGTCTTTTGCAGTTGCAGTTGTCTATTCTCAGTCCTTCTCAGCTGGAGCAGTTGTTGTTATTTTGGCTTGGTCTTCAGAAAACTTCATTTGGTGAAAAATATTTAATTAAAGGCATTATGTTTTAATTCTCTGTTGACCCCCCCCCTCCCCCCCTTGGCCTAAGGTGATAACTTAAGTTGTTTTTAAAGTGGGGCCATGAAGGGTACGCCTTCATTAAAAGGTTATTTATTCTTTTTTGAATTATTCTTTCAGCTTAATTTTGGACGCCACCTTTTTGAGGATTAATATTTATGAAAGTTGGAAAAGAATTCAAAAGGTGTCTCTTGGCGTTTCTCATGGAATGTGAAGAGTTTTTTCAGTGTTCTATAAAATGAAGTCTTTTCTCCAGCTTTTGGTATCAACTGTTTATCATACTGTTATGCTGTCAAAATGACACTAGACATTTTGCTGTTGCTTCGAGGATGCTACCTCCTAGCCCTTTCATCCAATTTCGTGTTTGCAATATAACACCTAGTTGGCTACATTGCCGCTTCTCAACATCAGACTAGCAGATTGAGCATCAAGATTGAAGAATTTTTGGAGTAATTTCACAGTTTTGGTTTTTTGTTTCATCTACAGCTGAAGCTAATTTTTGTTCATATCTTTTGGAGTGATTTTAATTTTGTTCTGGGTACTTTGGCAAATCATTTATTGACTCAAGGCGCCACCTTCCACAAAAAATTAGAATTTAATTCCAAACTTCTGATTTTATCTTGCAAAGTCGATTTTCCAAGGAGGCCGTACCATTTGGATAAGCATTGGAATTCGTGCCAAATAATCTGGAGTCTTTGGTGGCTGTTTCTAGATTGCATCTTGGGCGCCAAACCTCTAAGGAGCATTTGCAACTTATTTCTCGTCATTCGGAGGTAAATTGACAAACTTATGAGCATTTCATGAATTCACAGTTTGCTGGTTGAATTTCCAGAATTCTGATTTTTATATCAGACTGTTACAGTTTCCAGTTTTTGGTCTTATACTTCAGTATTTGAGTGTTATATCATTGTAAAAGTTCATACTTCATGTCTAAGGTTCATTTCCAATCATTGTAATTTGTAATCTGCAAAGTATAATTTTGTAAAGGTTGAGATTAAGCATTACTAATCCAACCAATTTTCAGTTCTGCAATTACTTATTATTTTATCATTAAATTACCCCTGGAAGGTTTACCGCCAGTGTGGATAATCTGTTTTGTAACTCTCTTATACCCACTTCTTAGTGGAGAATCCCCACGGCTCTGTGGATGCCCGCCGCAGCAGATGAATTGTTCTTAATTGTACTTTTTCCCCCCACTGTTTGGTGGTAGTGTGGAAATGTTCTTTATGGCTGGTTATCCGCCTATCAGTTAATAATTTCAAATTTTCAACACTCCGTCATATGTTAGCACCTCGCCCTCAGTGGGATCTTGAGTGCACATTCTTGACGTTGAGTAGTTTTCATTTCAAGTTCAGATTTCAGTTTGATGCTAACGCTAATCCAGTTAAATATTGCTGGTTATGTTGTGTAATTCCTTCAAAAAAATCGGTTAGCATATCTCATTGTATATTTAGATGATATTTTGATATTTAGAAAAACAAAAGAAGAGCACTTGCAGCATGTTAGAGCATTTTTGCAAAGGTTGAAGGAAGAGAAGTTAATGGTGAACTTGAAAAAGTGTAGTTTCATCAAGAAAGAATTGGTGTAATTAGGTTTTGTAATTTCTAGCAATGGTCTAAAAATGGACCCGGAAAAAATAAAAACAATAATTGATTGGCCTTCACCAAAGAGTATGTTTGAAGCAAGAAGCTTCCATGGATTGGCAAGTTTCTATAGAAAGTTTATTAGAAATTTTAGTGGGATTTGTGCACCAATTACAAAAACAATGAAAGGTAGCAGAAAGGAATTTGTTTGGACAGCTGCAGTAGAGAAAAGTTTTAATATTTTACAGGCCAAGGTAATGGAGCAGCCTGTATTTGCACTTCCCGATTTTGGAAAAGAGTTCCAAGTTGATTGTGATGCAAGTGGGACAGCAATAGGGGGAGTTCTAAGTCAAGAGGGCAAACCAATAGCTTAGTTCAGCGAAAAGTTAAATGAGGCAAAAAGAAAATACTCTATTTATAATCAAGAGTTTTATGCAATTGTGCAAGCCCTCAAGAAGTGGAGACACTATTTGCTACCAAAGGAGTTTGTATTGTACACTGATCATTATGCATTGCAATTCATTACAGCCAAGGTAAGTTGAGTCAAAAGCATGTGAAATGGGTTGAATTTCTTCAAAGCTATTCATTTGTTTTAAAACATAGAAGTGGAAAATCAAATAGAATTGTTGATGCATTGAGTAGAAGGTGTTTGTTATTGAATGAGTTGAGAGAAAGTGTTGCTGGATTTGATTGTATGAGGAAGATACTGATTTTAAAGAAGCTTAGGCAGCATGTAAAAGTCCAATGGGAGTGGATAGAACTCCATGGTTGGTGTATTTTATTCAAGAGAATTTGTTGTTTAAAGGGAAGAGATTGTGCATACTTCAAGGTTCCATGAGGGACAATTTGTTGAGAGAAAACATAGTGGAGGTTTGGGTGGACATTTTGGAGTGGACAAAACATTGGCACACCTGAATGAAAGTTATTATTGGCCCAGAACGGGTGCAGATGTAAAAAAAAATGGTGCAAGGGTGTTAGGTATGTCAATATGCAAAAGGAGTGAGACAAAACACCCGATTGTACTAGCCATTGCCAATACCGGAGAGACCATGGAAATGCATTAGCATGGATTTTGTTTTGGGTTTGCCACGAACACAAAGAGGTAATAATTCAATTTTTGTTGTAGTGGATAGATTCTCAAAAATAGCTCATTTTATACCATGTAAAAGTGTAGTGATGCTTCCCATATAGCTACTTTGTTTTTCAAAGAAATACTTCGGTTACATGGCTTGCCAAGAAGCATTATTTCATACCGGGACACAAAATTTGTTGATCATTTTTTATGTGCTTTGTGGAAGAAAATGGGAACACAATTGGATTTTAGCTCAACCTACCATCCTCAAACCAATGGTCAAACTGAAGTTGTGAATCGAAGTTTGGGAAATTCATTGAGGTGTCTAGTTGGGGATAAACCAAATCAATGGAATTTGATATTGGCACAAGCTGAATTTGCTTAAAATAATTTACTTAATCAAAGTGCAAGAAAGAGTCCATTCCAAATTGTGTATGGGTACAGCCCTAGGGGTGTTGATGAGTTGAGGAATAGTGCAGATTTGAGTAGAGAAAGTGTTGTAGCAGAAGATTTTGTCGAATAAATACATGACTTGCATAAAGAGATGAAGGAGAATTTGGAGAAAGTGCTACTAAATATAAAGAATATACTGATGCACATAGAAGAGTGCAAGAATTTCAGATTGGTGATTTGATGATGGCACATTTGAGGAAGGAGCGGTTCCCACGAGGAACATACAATAAACTAAAGTGGAAGAAAATAGGCTCATGCAAAGTTTTGTGGAAGTTCTCATCGAATGCACATGAGATTGAGCTTCCAATTGGCATTGATATTTTTCCAATATTTAATGTTGCAGATTTGTATCCATATTATGAAGGTGAATCAAGTGGACAGCAGAGTAAACTTTCATATTTGTCAGGTGTACACGAATGGATCCATCAATTGCCAAAGAGAATATTTGAAGAAGCCGATCAAATCATTGATTCACGCATAGCTAAGAAGACAAGGAGAAAGGAATATTGGGTATAACAACCTAACGGATCTACAGTTATAAAATTAACTGTAAATATGGTTTAGTAACTAATTTCCAAGGTGCAACTAATTTCAATTCATACCTAGAAGTAAACCAATGTCAGCTGAAAAGGAAAACTACCGTTTTCAAAAGATTTAACTAAAAACTATCAAACTAGGGTTTGCATATATATATATATTCTATTATAAAAATAATTCAGCATTTATTCAAATGGAAATAACTAACAAACTGTATTTACCATTTACCTTTTCATCAACTAATATTTCAATGAATACACTGCTGCAAAAATAAGAAATAATAATTGGACGAGCAATACCTGGAATGGAGTACAAGGAGTTTGTTACTAACATCATCATCTTCATCCAGTGATTCATGAATTATTTCATCATTTGGAAAAAGGGGTTTATCATCAAGGGCTTTTCCGCCCAACCAAGACCTATTGGTCTTCTTGTGTTCTTCAAATGAAGAAACCCGGCCCTTCACGAGGTAATCAACAAGGATCTGGTGTCATCATGTCTCTAAGCCTGGTGTCCATGCACCTATACTACTAGTCGATCCCTCTTCTACAGGTTACCCCTGTCCGAAGGATCAATCTGACCAGAGTAAATCTGGTACAAGGATACTGACTTCTGCCTAACTAGCATCTACCTTGGCCAAGGATTATATTTGTTTTTTGGCACTACTGTGCCGACTCTATTAGCACTGTTGTGCCGTCAGTGTACACCCTTGCTCGACACGACTACTTCAGGGTTTGATTTCTTATTCAATTAATTTGATAACGAGCAAAAATACTCTAGGTTCATAATCCAACAGTTTACTGTTATCTTAGAGGTGGATCCCTTCCTTAAGAAGATCTACTGATGTTGCGTAAAGAAAGGAAAGAAAAAGGTTCCAGATTGGATTAAGAATTCGTTTATAATCTCAGAATCAGCATAAGGTTCAGGTCTGAAATTATACACCAACCAGGTCAGACCAGTAAGATAGAATTTGACAAAGTGATATCATACGAGTATCAGGAGGCTTAATTGAGTGCAGAAGTCTACATGACGTTGTCAACTGACATTTTTAATAGTAATTCATAACAGGAAAACTCAGAATGAAAAGTATATTATCATCAGAGTAAGATACTACTGCAACGTAGTTAGCGGTTAAGCAAGCTTCAACTTGATACTAGTGACTATAAGTCGAGGGCATGAAACAAAGAAAAATCATCTGTATTTAGTTTCCAAAAAAGTTTCAATGGTTCAGGAAACAGAATGGAGTTGAGAGAATTTAATCGGCTGGACTGTTCAAGTTCAGAAATGCCAGATACAGAGGAAGATTCGTACAGATACAGAGCAGTAAATCAATACACAAATTCAAGGCGAATCCCTACAGGATATACATTTAAGAAAGATAGCAACTACCATAGAATAATGGAATTCCCTTATCATATTACGATTCCAGTGTTCAACACAAAAGAGAAAAATACGCATTTCATTCAATAGATAAAATAAACTACGTTTAAGCTCTTTTCCTGCAATGTCGGGTATATTCAAAGGCAAACATAAAGAGAAGCACAAAAGTGCCTGGCCGCGTCAGGAAGGAAAATGAAGTAGAGCCTTGCTTGATTATCAATTGTCAATGGCGCGTGGATTTCTCCTCAGCCCGATTCCAAGAAGAACCCCGCACTAACCAGAGATAGATTGAGATGAAGGATATTGATCTAGGGTAAAACTCCTGGTGTGGAAAGGTCGCAAGAAATTTTCCAGAAGATACTCCAACGACGAGAGAAAGAAACAAAGGAACCCTAGCTATGGCGAAAGAAGATTTCTGTTTTTGAGGAAAGATTTGATTAAAAACGAAAGCTCCCAAGGAAGAAGAATTGCCCCGTTATCATATTCCCAAAATAAAGACCTTTTCCCAAAGATGAAGAAGAATGAGATTTCGATGCAAGAACTGACGTTAAAAAGATTGCCTACATGAATTCCCGTCATGGCTCTTGAATGCCAGGCGTTTTCTTCCAACGACAGATGATGGCGGGTGTTCTGTTTCCTTCCCTCGCACGACCTCCACCGATTCCTCAAAAGGAAATGCGTTACCAAAGCTTTTTAACGCAAAAGCTCTTCCATTATTATAATTTGAACTCTTAATGTTTAAGTATTTGCAATTGTATTATTTATTTTAAATTACCTTTGCTAAGTAAAATTTATTTTAATTTTGACTTTAATATTCAATACTCATTTACCAAGGCCAAGGTTATATTTTTGTGCCGTCTTACACAACCCAAAGTTTGATGACATTAGATCCTTGTCGACTACATCCTCTCCTTGATGATAGTCCCTTTTTCCTTCGTACTATGTCGGTCCTGCATCCACTTGACATTGGAAATTACGGTTAGACCATTCTTAGTGCATTAATTCATAACACATATAATATCATTATCAACATTATCATCCAATACATTCGCATTTTTTTTAATTAAACATTCTCATTAACATTTCCAGTCACCAAAATAAAACAATTATTTAATCCTTTACTTCAAGTTCACATGAAAGGCAGTTAAAATAACAATATTAACATCCATGAGTCTTTTCACAACATATTGAGTCTTTGGGGAATGTAACATTGGGAATATCCAGTTCATTACAAAAACCGTGCAGCAGATGAGGCTTCTTGGGTCAATGCTTCAGACGTGGTGAAGTTTGGGATCTCAGTTCCAACCTTGCTAAACTATTCATTAGCTACACACTCATGGAACATTTTTGTACCCGATGTGTTTGATGCTAGAGCATCTGGGCATGCCAGTTATCCGCATCAACTCTTTCACAGTTTTTTTTGTTAATTTGTTTGAAATTTTGTTGCGGTGTGCGTGTGTTCATCTGCAAGCGTTCAATACTTGAGGATACCATTTACATGTCTGCTTGGCGTTCCAATCAAGGAGTTGTTTAAATAGCATCAAGTCCGAAGGCAAAGTCAGCATTGGAGTTTATATTGCAAGGAAAATTAAAAAATTAATAATTTAAACTCCCTAATGCCTGGTGCCCAAGTTAGGCAATTCAACTTTGTGAGGCGTGGGAGGTGGACAGTTTCTCACTTGTCTATTGGGAAAAAAAGACAGAAAAAAAATGACCTTTGGGATTTTGCATGAACAGGCAAAGAAGAGGAAAGTTGGCACAGCAGATGAAGAAAAGTTAGGCGCCAAAAATCAGAAAAGCAGACAGCAGTTTTCATTGGCAAAAAAAAAGATAAGGCATCGACCCAGCAATGACTAGAAGAATTTGCAGATTTATTTAACCTTTAAACTGGCGTGGCATGTGGAGGAGTTTGAACCATAGAAAGGTGTAAAATTCATTGCCAAGAACAGGGAAAGACAATTGAATGTTGCAGATTTTGTTTCAATCTGTAGATTTGGACAAAAAAGATAATAAATTATAGCAGACTTATTTTTGTGATTGCTCCATTAAAATTTGGTTGGAATTCTTGGTTTTATTTGATTGATTTGCTGCAAATTCTCAGTCTGGTAAGACTCAGAGAATTGAACTGCTTCAAAAGCTGATCAAAAATAGATCTGATACCAATCACAAAGATTGAAAATCAACACAAGTATATTTTCTACACTAGTTTGTTTAGCATGTTGTGGTGACTATTGTCATTTCTTATCTTAATGCCCAAACCAAGATAAATAAATGAAATTTGATATTTGTATGACAGGTAAGAGACAGCTGCAAGCTAAAAGTAGAATACCTTCTATGGCTGCCAACATAGAGAGTCCAAACTCCTAGGTAGAGAAAATAGCAAGCAGAGGACCATGAAGCATCAGGAAGCTGTGATCCCAAAGGCATACCAAGTAGCAGAAAAACATAAGCAGCCTGCAATAATCAGGGCACGGTATTTATAACAGCCTATAAATAGATCACAATGTAGTAGCATTCAATTTCCATGGTATTGCAAAAATGTGATTGGAATTTAATTACGAAGTCTAGAACAGGAAAAACAAGGTAAACCAATTCTTATAATAAGTCTCAAAAAATAGACAATATCTTAATGAAATTTCAGAACTGCTTTTTCAAAAACTTGGGAATGGCAAGTTATTGAATATATAAATAACTAGTTATTACTGAGTTTTCCAAAAGTTCGCAGTGTTTTGTTTGAAACCCAAGTTTGGCCTCGAACTGGCACAAAAAAGCTGACCATTGTGATTACTAGCAAGACTTTTGTGATTTTTACTCCTATAGTTCACACATCAAAACCTAGTACAGAAATAAATGCTGATTACAATTTAAATTAGCATACTTTTAGGTAAGAACTCATTTCTATTTACAACTATGAAAGAAAACGTGTTCCTATTGTGCATTTATTTTGAACAGCCAAGTAATATTCCAAGCCCAAACACTAAGTATGTCACTAAAGCACACATTGTCACTTTACCTCTCTCCAACAAGGAACATAAAATGCAACTGATTGGATACCAAACCTATTAATATATATATATATATATATATATATTCCAACAAGATAGAGAATATACAAGAGACATGAAAGTAATCCTCTTAACAGCAAGAGATGTTTAATTGGCATTCTTCATAGACAATGAAGTCGGAAATAGTTATCAGCAATCTATTTTTGGCCTGATAAGATTCTCATTTTTCTTTATATATATGATATTGCATCATAAAATTGATGTATAATGCTCTTTGTTGCACTCCATATTACTCAAAGCTAACTGAATGTAGCATAAGAGTTCCTGGAGAATGAAAAATAACAGATCTCTAAATTGAAGGAATGAAAGAATTTGTAGTCTAGAAGTAACTGCAGAAGGATGAAACAGTTGCAGAATCAAAATGTAAATAGCAGAAAATTGGATGAAGAACTGCTTCATCTTAGTATGACATCCCTGAAGATGCATGTGGAAATCCTTTCACAGGAATCATTCCATCAGGTCTCGTTAATTATGAGACAGAAACATCTTTAGAATTTCTTCCTTGTATTAATAGAAAAGATCAAATATAGAAAACGTATTAGTAAGCTTTTCACACACTTTGACCATGATATTTCACTGGCTACAGTGTATATATTTGTAACATTATCCAAAAATGGAAAAAGTAATATAAAATTTTAAAAAATTGTTGACTCATGTTACAGAACAAAGCTTCCTCTGACATAGTTCCTTATAATTTTTTCTACCTGACATCATATAGAGTAACCATATGCTTATGGCCATATATTTATGGCCTTTAGAAACATAGTTCAAGAGTTTACTATCTCAATAAAACAATAGAATGGATTACATGTTTCTGGACTGATTTTGGCCACCAAAAATCAGCCATTAGGTTCATGTTTATAAATGATGAATAACTGCTATTTGAGCTATATGGTTACTAATAAATGAAAATGAAGATCCCTTAACACAAGTACTGTAAAAGATCGGTAAATATATTGATAATGATAACCCATGCCTTACAATCTGTTAGCAAGGTTTTAGAACAATTTACGATACTGCACATAGAGTGCACTATATTGTTCATAGTTCATACAATAGGGAGTTTAAAAGGACATGGAGATATGTCAGACATGTAAATCGGCTCCTACCACTAAAAATCAATTTATTAGATGTGAATATTCCAAGTTTAAACATTCTTAAACCTGATAATCATTGCAAATTACCACAAATTAATATATATTACATGTGAATATTCCAAGTTCAAACATTATTAAACTTGACAATCATTGTAAATATCTCCAAATCAATATGATCTTCTTGTAGATTATCTTGGTCCTTGTGAAGATGTCAAAAAACACATAGAAATAATCAATCTAAGAGAAGCATTATTATTGTTCTTCTCCAAAGAATTTATTCTTGATGCATATATAGTCTCTAAGAAATGAACAACAATCTTGCTTCAAGGTTATTTATAGCCTTCATAGATGTTAAATCATAATCCATTTAGGTTCACATTTTATCATGAACCATATGATACTTAGTTTGAGCAATTATCCTTCATTCATCCCATCATCAGGTCATGGATGTGTTATGCTTTCAACACACATCATTTCCTTGCAAAAGTCTGCAGCGTACTCCCCGCCTCAGTCAAATGTTCCAAGTTCAGCAAAAACAAGAGATGTCCCCATAGTCCTTTCTTCAGCCTTCAGCAGATCTACATAAATGGAAGGCCTCGAAGTTAGGTCCCCTTTAACGAGGAAGTGGAACTTTGGAGAGGTTCCAAACCCCTATGTCAAATGAAAAGCCCACTCACCATTAATCTCCCATCAAATAGTGTGGACTTGTGTCGCTCAACAAACCCTACCATCACACAACACCTGCCACCCACAACCCTTTCCAAAAACATGCTTCCTAGTCTAGCATATTCCTAGGAAGCAACCATCCTGGTTCCTCTTGGACTCTCTCAAAGAAATTTTTAAGTCCCCCTTGCTCGCAACAGTCCCCCCTTCTATATGTGTTGTCCTCCAATTGCACAATGAAATCCAATTGTTTACCATGTAACACTGAAGAATATCTCATCTAATGTTGTAATCATTCACATCAACAACCTTCCATGTACTCATCCAATTACAATCATTTGTTAGATCTCACAAAAGTACTATAGACAATTAGTGAATTCCCTTTAGATCATCCAAACTCTTATTTTTGTAGAAAGAGGGATGCAAGCGACCATCTTCAACAAATTTTCCAACACTTAAATCAACGTTTGTGATAGATCATCAAGGGCCAAACATTCCCAAACCCCCCCCTGGCCCCCCACTCTTCTTTATTCAAATGTATAATATTTCTTTTGTGGTCCAAATTGTTGCAAGTGGCATGATCCTATGGTTCAACTGTTAGAATTTTAAGTTACATCTTTTGGTAGAACACAAAACAAAATAGATGTGTAGTAGAACTACTTTCCATATTAAAAGGGAAAGCTCCATATAAAATAAAAATCAACCTACTAAGAACAATGTGTACTTGCAATTTACAATGTTTTTATAAGGATTTCACGCTCAAGCTAAATAAAAGTTAAATGTGTATCTTCTTGGGTTTTCCAAGTGTAAGAGGTTGAGACACTCTTTCAACACAATGCAAAATATTTTATGCTTTTTGACTAAAAATAAACCCTCAGACTAGACACACACTATTCAACTAAAAATAGAGACTAAATAATGCAAGTACAACATAAGGATTAACTAGGTTAAAACACATAGACAATACATTATAAGTTAAACATGATAGTTGCATTCAAAGCTAAAACTATCGACCTAACACCTACTACAATACAAAGTTTTCAGTAATTATTATGTTTTATAAAATAAAAGTTATTATGTCCCTTTTTAGGTCCATTCCAACATCCTTGGAAACACCCAACTTTCTTGGGGAGAGCCAACTTTATTGGAAATGTATTCTAAGAATGGCAAAGAGTTCCTAGAGCCAAGATGAGTACAATTGTAATGTTCCCAATTTTTGAATAGTTGCCACAAATTAATTTAATTAATTAAATATTAAATTGCCCTAAATTAATAACTATGGACATTTATATTTAATTAATTAATTAAATGTTAAAATAACTTTATTAAATAATATGCTCAAATATTAAATAAAGTTATTTTATAATGGCCAATATTTAATATTAAAATATGAAAAGGTGGTCGACAATAAAAAGTGGCAAAAAGCAATTCATTGCATCATTTGGAAATTTTATTATTGGGAGAAATTTTGGAGAGCGGAACTCTTCATGAGCTTGAGGGAAAAAACCCTCGAGCTTGGGATTGAATGGAAACCCAATTCCATATGCAGACGGATTCATCTCAGGTTTCACATTAGAACTTCAATGAGCAATTGTTCGATTGAGAGAAATTTGTGAAGTCTCCCTAAGAGACAAATTTCATAGTATTGGATTTAATATTTGCAAAAGCTTCAGTAGCCATAGATAAATAATATTGCAGAGTTAATTTGTCTGTACTACCACTGTTATTTATGGAGGATGTCATATTCTAGAAAACAGCAATGGCATATTTTAAATGGCGCGACATCCTAAAAGCTTTGAATATCTACCTTTTGGGGCTATCGTATCACTCTTAGAAATTTTTTGTAACCCATATACTAGCTGAAATCTTACCTAGTGGGAGTTGTATGCATTAAGGAGCCATTGATAGGAGACCTGGATACTTGAATAGTCAGCACCAGCTTTCTTTTCATCCCAACTCTTTAATGTCAATCGCACCCCTCCTAAGGTTGGCGACGTGATTTCTTGAACTCATTTGGGAGGCTATGCAAGGGGTTGAAATGGTCAAGGCAGTCAAGATTTATTGACCACTCCTTTGCAGCATATCGAGTCCTATGTGCCTACCTGCTACTTCTTTGTTGGCCACCATACAAACCTGGAGAGGAATCGTATGTGTGGGATGGATGTAATAGAGAAGGCAGCAATTTTGATATTTTGTGAAGCCAATAATATTCAAGGTTAGCCATTATTATTACTACTTTTAATGAATACTTGTCACTATGTAAATGCTAAGTTAAATATTATAATTGATCTTCACAAGCATTTAAAATTGCCTTATGATGCATGAATAAAAATGTCCATTTTGAGTTAAGTTTGAATCCAAATCACAATACTATGCAATTTTATTACGAGATTTGCATTATACTTGAGCACTCCGATAGACATAATTGAAAACCAACTCAAAATAGATTAGTGCAAAGTGTTATACAAAATGCTTGCATTGTCAAACTGGGAAAAATTGTAAAATTTTCAATGCAACTTGGGTGGGGAACTTTACAATTGTATCAAAGCTTGTGAACCTACCAGCTTGTGTGGTTTTGTTCATAGACTTTCATGAATATAGAAAACATAGAATATATCATCTACAAGAGGAGAAGACAGAAAAGGGTTGAAATATGTTTAATTCGGAATTAAAAGAAGAGGAAAACATGGGTGGCAGGCAGTGTTCCACAAGGTTTCGGGGACAGGGACAAAGGGATAGGGGACGCGTTTCGGGGACGTGGGGACAAGGGATCTAAGTTTTGGGGCAGCAGGGGGGTGGTGAGGGAGCGGTGCACTGAAATAAATATAGTACTTGAAAAATTAGTTATAAAAAGATGTATAACTGTAGAAGCCTAAGGAATAAATAAAGTTTAAAGTTTAAACACATTGCAATGATTTCATTGAACTAGCGAACATTGAAAATCAAAATGAAAACATACTTAATAGACATTGGAACGAGAACTAGATGTTTCGTAATCATGATTCATAATTACAATCAACGATGTTCAAACTTCAAACTTCAAAAACAAAATACTAAATAGTAAACGGCTAATGGCCTAATGCCTCTAATAATCTATCATCCCCAAGCTCCATGTCAATCTCCTCATCATTGGAACGGTTGGACCCTGAATGCTCAAGCTCATCTAAACCAATACCAACCAGCCCTATGTGTGTAGCATCATCATCGTATTCCATGAGTTGACATCCCTTTGAGGCATTCGCTCAAACAGTTCACCTGCCTTACCTGTACCCCATCATGGATGTTGGTCGGCCACCGTTTTGAATGAAAAAATAAAAAACTAAAATTTAAACTATAAACATACCTAGTAATGGCGCCCTTCCTAAAATCACCCTTCTCACGCACAGGCTTCAACTCTCGCCTCTCATGCACTGTCTCAAACTCTCTCACGCATGCAAGGGTAAAGGTTTAGCCATTTAGGTAAATGAAAACAAAAAAATTGATACTAAGTCTTTGACTTAGGGTAACAGATAATTAATTTAACTTAAATCTTTTAAGTTGTAATAGTTTTCATCTTTATTTTTTAAAATTTCAAAAAAAAACAAAATCATTATTTTAATGCATTTTTGTGGGGGATGCCTAGGAGTCTCAGAGACGCTTGGAAGTCTCCTTTTGGAAGAAACGTTCAGGGGACGACGATTAAACAGGGGGATAGCAAGGGACGTTTCCTAGGCGTCCCCACGCCTCAGACATGTCCCCATCTCAGGTTCGTCTAGAATTTCAGGGGGGATGCATCATCCTCGTGGAAAACTGGTGACAAGGAAAGAGACAGAGCAAAACCAAGCACTAGAGACATGTTTAATGACCTTGCAAGGGGGCAACGTGACCTACAACAAAGTTTAGCTGATTTGGCAGCCCTTATGACACAACACATGGCAACCATTAATAACAACAATGGAGGGAATCACGATGGAGAACAAGGGAATGAAAGAAATAATGGAAATGGTGATGGGTCAATGAATAATGGAGGAAGACCACATAATAGAACTGGATCAGACACTAGACTTTCGATGCCAAATTTCCCTCTTAGAGTCACTCCTCAAGTTGAGCATGTGCCAACACAACAGGAGCTATAGGATCAGATCCTTCAAGATTGGAGGAATTCAAGCATGGAATTCCAAGCTAAGATATCCTTCCATGATTACATGGACCTTAGGATGAGGCATAGACCAAATAGAGGCCATAGACCACACAATCAGGACCTGTAGAGGAAGGTGGGGAAATTGTCTATTCCCTATTATGATGGTTCAGGTAAAACCACAACTAGGGCGTGGGGGAAAAAATTGGACACCTACTTTCATCTCAATCCAATGCCGAAGGATGAGGCCATCAGTTATGTTGCGATACATTTGGATAGGAGTGCACGTGTGGTGGTACCATAGAATGGTAACCTTGGGCCATGACTACATTGACTCCTACATCGAATTTACAGAGAGGTTGATTGATAGGTTTGATAGGAAGGATGTTGAGGTGTACTTTTGAGAGTTGACAATGCTTAGACAGCATGGGGATGTTGATAGTTATGTCAATGAGTTTCAGAAGGTGGCTGTTATGGTTTCCAACATATCAGAGAAGAGGGTAGTGATGTTGTTTACTGAAGGGTTGCATCATAATTTGAGAGGTTTGGTGAAGGCTTTCAAGCCTAGTACCCTAAAAGATGTTATCTAGTTGGCACTTGATCTCGAGACTACTCAGCCTACACCTCAGCCCCAAAAGAAGAATTTCAAGGATAATAAACGAGAATCCAAACCAAAGGGGAAAACTCTCAATCAACCTAAGCATACACTACCTAATATGGATTTTGAAACAAGGAATGAATTGCGTAAAAAGAAGTTATGCTTCACATGCAAGGAACCATGGGAACCTAGTCATAGGTGCATTGGGAAAGGCAAATCGCATTACATAGAGGTCATCTCCAATATTGAAACAAGTTTGGAGAGTGAACATGAGGAGCAGCCCCTTTGTGCACGACGATGCTAATACAAGAGGTGTGGTGCATGGAACTATTGCCTCATTATCCGGAGTTCCTAAGTACCACCCTTTTAAAGTGAGAGGAGTCCTGAGTGAACAATGGGTTACCTATTTTGTTGACAACAAGACAACTCATAATTTCATTGATGGGGGTCTAGCGATGAAGAGAGGATTGCAAGTTGAGGACTTTCCAGGATTCAGTGTCATAATGACTAACGATTTCAAAATGAGTTGCACTAGAAAGGTTCCGCAATTGAGCATTCAAATGAGTGACTATGTAGTCACTAATGACTTCTATGTGATTAAAATTGGTGAGGTTGATGTTGTCCTAGGGATTCAGTGGTTGCATTCATTTGGCAAATATAGACAGGACTTTCAAACGATGGAATTGGAATTTATGTCATCCGGGAAGAAAATAGTGTTGAGACCATTAGCCGATGATGTGTCGAAGATAGTTATAGCCAAGTATAGGATAGCATTGGAGATGTAAAATGATTCCTACCTTGAGCCAACTATTCTTCCAATTTCAATCAGTGATCAAGTAAATCATACTCCTAATTTGTTGAGTTGGCCTAGTTCCCTCAAATTGCAGCAGGTGGGAGAATTTTCAGATTTGGTTCAAGGCTTTTCATCTCACACAAGGATGTGCAGTGGCTGTCCAAGCATGCTAAGCACAAAAATTCCAAATTTGGCATTGTTGACTATAGCTAATTGTATGGATTTGTGTGTGAAAAATTGTTACTTCAGCACCTGGAGTTTGAATGACAATGCTTTTCAAGCTTCGGATCCAGGGATTCACATGATTGTTAGATTGTTCCACAAGGTACTGCAAGAAGATAGAATTGCAAATTTTGGTTGTATCAGAATGGCAAAGCGAATTCATGGTGGAGCATTCATAAGATTGATTTGGAATCTTGGTATTTGGCCATGGTATTCAAGCACAGATTGCTTGGGGACAAGCAATCTCCGAGAAGGGAGGACTATAATGTCCTCGATTTTCAAATAGTTGCCACTAAATTAATTTAATTAATTAAATATTAAATTGTCCTAATTTAATAATTGTGGACATTTATATTTAATTAATTAATAAAACGTTAAATAACTTTATTAAATAATATGCTCAAATATTAAATAAAGTTATTTTATAATGGCCGATATTTAATATTAAAATATAAAAAGGTGGTCGACTATAAAAGGTGGCAAAAACGAATTTGTTTCATCATTTGGACATTTTATTATTGGTAGAAATTTTGGAGAGCAGAACTCTTCATGAGCTTGAGGACAAAAACCCTCGAGTTTGGGACTAGACGAAAACCCAATTCCATATGTAGGAGGATTCATCTCAGGATTCGCATTTGGACTTCAGTGAGCAGTTGTTCAATTAAGATAAATTTTTGAAGTCTCCCTGGGAGACAAATTTCATAGTATTGGGTTTAATATTTGCATAAGCTTCAATATACATAGATAAATAATATTGCAGAGTTAATTTGTCTGTACTACCGTTGTTATTTATGGAGGTCATATTCTAGAAAACAGCGATGGCATATTTTAAATGGCGTGACATCCTAAAAGCTTTGAATATCTACCATTTGGGTCTATCTGTTGGCATTTCAATTCACACCTCTGGAATGCGAATTAGGAACGGACAGCTATGCACAGATAAACTACTCTCTGAATTAGGAGGGGAAGCTCCCTCTTTGTTGATGTTGCTTAAAAGAAACTAAACTAAAACTAATTTTCCTATCTTTTTGTTCAGTTAAGAGCACAAGGTTATAAAACTCAAACATCGTAGCTGAGATTTTCTCTTTTAGAAGTTCAACTACGACTAAGCCTACTCTAATGACGTTTCTAACTACTCAAGTAAATGCAAAGCATGAGAGTTAGAAATGAACAAGGAAGGATTCTTTGACATAAATACTTAAATAAACTTTCTTCCAAAGTACATCTACTTACTTTCAATGCAAGCTGAAACAAAGATCATATAAGCATAACACATAAAATGGAAATCTGAGACATTATATCAAGGCAAAGTAGGCACAAGACTTTATTTTCTTAAATCTCAATAACAAAAGATTACACTTCTGGGACAGCAGGATTGTAGCAAAATAGGCTTACAGTTTAGCCATCAAACCAGAATACATTGACACAAGACACATGCACTAAACAATAACTTGCAGCTAAAGAGGCATACAAGCTTGCTCTTACATTAAGTGAACATGAAACTGAACAACTTGCAGGCAAAACAAGCTTAGCAATTTGCTATTACAATAACCGTTAAGAAAATAATGGACAAGGCTGCCCTTATTTATACACAAGCAGAGGAGTAGGGAATCCTAAAATCTCCTTGCTTTTACAACAAAGACTTGCCAGCATGCAAGCTTTATTTCTATAACTAAAACAAGACAAGCATCTAACAACCTATAAAAGCATAAAAAACAAGGGAATGCCAACTATTACATCTTGATATTGGTCCTTCACAAAGAATGGATAAGAATTGAGACAAGAATAGAAAGAAAGCTTCTAGATGGATGTTGCTTTAAATCTCAATCACATCTGCCAAAAAGTTGGAAACTGTATCTCTATCAGGAGCATCAATACTATCTATAGCAAAGTTCCACTTTTCTAGGATTTCTTCTCCTTCTACAATTGATCTCAGAAAATCTTTGACCTCATTGGCTGCTTTATCGAACTTTGTTGACATCACTGCAATCTGACTCATCCTTCCAGCAACAGGGTCACCACTAACATTGCCATGAACAACATTCTGGAACTCAACTTATACTTCCTCAAGTTCAACGTAAGAGCCATCATCATGACAATACCGACAAGGGATCTCTAAAATGAAATCACTTATGAACTGGAGAGCATCAACAACCCTTTTTCTGTATGCAACTAACTCTTCAGATATCCTCTCATAAGTTCTCACCTTGAAGAGGTGGTGTTCTTTCCATGCAAGGATTTGTCTCTTTTGTTCTCTTGAAACCACTAAGCCATATGTTGTACTCAAATCTACAATGATGATCTCATGCATAGGCTTCACCTCTGCTATCAATTGCTCAAATCCTTGAATCCCTTGGCATAGGTCATGGGCATTATACCTTAGCTGATATGTTTGTGCAAGAACACCTTTTCCTATGTTGATGAGCTCCTTAATCCAATCTCGCATTTGCTTCCCATATATAACCAACTACCTTAACTGTTGTTGATCAGCTGGTGTATCTAGAATTTGGGGTAGCAACCGAGTAGCTTGTGAAGTGTTGAGGACAAGATTCGAAATATATTGCCTAAGTTGTAGAATTTCAACCTTGAGGGTTGCCTTTTCCTCTCCATCTTTAAGCACTCTATCTTGAAGATTTCTTGCTGCAACTTTGAACAAATTTACATCTACATGCCTAGTGCTTTTGCTGAGATTAGCCTTAACCATTATAAAATCATCAACCTCTACTTCATCAATAATTTTATCCTCAGGAGGCGTAATAGTCTCCATGATCATCTCACCCTCAGGATTCTTTTCAAAGTGAACTTGTTTCTTTTCTTTCTTTATAGGCGCATCCTAGTAAATGTTGTCAAGTTCATCAAAGTTTAGTTGATATGAAGGCCTCCTCCTCTTCCTTCCCAATGAGCTCTCAAGCCAAGATGTGGTGTCTCTACTAGCTTCCCTGGGAGGTTCAAATGCAGCGTCTTGAACTTCTTCATCTTGTAAATCGATATGAATCGGAGAAGACCTCGAAGATGGTGGAGAATCAAGAGTTATGGGCACATCTTCTGCTTCTTTTTTAGGCACTGGCTCTTCTAGAGGAACTTCTGCTACAACTGTTGGCTGCTCCTGTAGAATTATATTTGAAAAATCCAACCTTCTCTTTACATTCCTTGTTCTACTACCCTTTACACCTTCTTGAGGATGACTTACAGCCTTCATCTTTGGTTGTGGTCTAGAAGAAGAAGGAAGACATGACTATACTATTGGCGGCTCTGCTACTAGAATAGCTTTCCTCCTCTTGAGGCCTAAGAAAATCTTGTTGTTCTTAATGACTCGGCTCATTCTTTCTTCAACTGAGATGCACTCTTTGTTGGACCAATTGACTTGTGGAAGAGGTTGCTGCTCAATTTGATTTCGGGTGTACATTGGAAGTACATCTCCATCATCATCGAATAATCCCTCAATATCTTTTGACAAGCAATCTTTCATCTGATGGAGTGTAAGCCCGTTGTTACCACGCCTCTGTACCTCTACAATTAGCCCCAAAATCTTCAAGTGTGGGCACATGAGCATAATTCTATCCAAGATGGGATGCGAAGACACCATCAAGGTTGTATGATCGTCTCTCGCTAAATGGCTTGAGACCAAATTTAGACAACTCATCACTGATAATCTGATTTATGACAGTCCGGATCTCTGCATGCATAAACAATAGCCCTGTATCTCACAAATTCATTCACAACTCACTCCAAACTCAACCAATTTCCACTAGACGAAATGCAATATGACCCTATGAAGATGGCGACTAAAATAGAACACTGAAAGCTAGTCAAAAGACTCAATATTATTTTTGCACGAATTTCAAGACAAGGACAAATGGTATATGGCCAGCAAGAAGTTCGATTTCCCTTTAAAAATTCAGACCTTCATTAAAAAATCTGCAACCTTAGGAAATGGGTTGCCCCTTACAAACAGAGAGAATGAAACAATACCCAGAAGCACTCTTTTTGTATTTTTTGATTTACGAATAAAAAGAACAATCTGCTGTAAAGAATATGCAATTCTAAAATCTCTCTAATATGCATAAATCTGATTTACAAACCTCACAAAGATACCATGTCCATCAAGGCATCCATCTTTCTTTCAAATCTCTTTCCGGGACTTATAGATCTCTCTCTTCCCTTCCACTACAATCTTTGTTGCCACCTCTCTCTGCTTCCAGAAGACTCCCTCTAAACCCTCTAACCTTCTGGAGCCTGATAGGGCTGAAACTGTTTTCCAACTTTCTTGTCTTCCCTTGCAATGTATCTCTTTTCTCTGTCACTCATAGACGGCTTGTTCACAGGATGGCAAGATCTTGGCTCTGATACCACTGATAATCTGATTTATGACAGTCCGGATCTCTGCATGCATGAACAGCAGCCCTGTATCTCACAAATTCATTCACAACTCACTCCAAACTCAACCAATTTCCACCAGACGAAATGCAATATGACCCTATGAAGATGGCGACTAAAATAGAACACTGAAAGCTAGTCAAAAGACTCAATATTATTTTTGCACGAATTTCAAGACAAGGACAAATGGTACGGCCAGCAAGAAGTTCGATTTCCCTTTAAAAATTCAGACCTTCATTAAAAAATCTGCAACCTTAGGAAATGGGTTGCCCCTTACAAACAGAGAGAATGAAACAATACCCAGAAGCACTCTTTTTGTATTTTTTGATTTACGAATAAAAAGGACAATCTGCTGTAAAGAATATGCAATTCTAAAATCTCTCTAATATGCATAAATCTGATTTACAAACCCTCACAAAGACTAACATGCAGAATTCTCACACTAAAACAATCAATCTATCACTATCTCACCACTAGTCGCTATCTTTCAAGCGAGAAGCAATGCCTAGCTAGGAGGCTTACATTCCTCGAAGCAATCCCAGAGCCAAACCGGCAGCATAACATTCCTGTAGACGAAAGATACTGAAATGAGGACCAAAGGCTTCCTTTTATAATTTCCTGTTGACCTTCTCGAAACCCTAACCTTCCTTTTTGAGTCAAACCCTAATCCTCCAATGGATGGCGTCCCTTTCTTCAAAGCTTCAATTTTGACTTTTTAATTAAATTCATCACTTTAATAAAGGCGTCCAATCTTAAGGCTTTAATTTCAACCTTAATAAATATAAAATTAACTCAATGATGGCGCCACCCCTTAAAGACCACCTTTTAAAACATCATTAAGTTAAGAGACTAGGCCAAGGGGTAATTTAACATTAAAATATAATGTTATTTTAAGTGAAATGAACTTATCTCTCCGAAACTGCATCCCGAGGCCAGAATCTGAATAAACCAATTGAGTCAACTGAAGAGGAAAGTCAATTGTGCCGAGACCGAAAAGACCACTGCCAGAAATAGAATTTACTAAAAATAGTAAATTCTAGAAAGTGCTCAGAATGCCAAGAGAAACATATCACTGCGAAGCCCACAAAAAACCCAGAAGGAATCCGCAGTTCAATCACCAATTCACAAGCAATCGCAACCTCCACACAAGAAACCCTAATCAAACCGTCAAAGTAGCCTACGGGTCTCCAGAATAGGCCAACGGTCATCTGAGAAGCTCATGCTCGAGAAGGGGACATTACAGTCCACCCTCCCCAAGATTGCTTGTCCTCAAGCAATCGCAACTCTGGATGCTGCAGAATTTCATCATTCTCCCAAGTTGCATCCTCTATAGGCAGGTTTTCCACTTCACCAAGTATTCTCTGATTGTTCGGTTCCTCAAAGAACGCTCTCGAGAATCTAGAATCTCCTCTGGAATTAAAACCAATTGTCCTTCATCCAAAGGAGGTAACTGTGATGAAGCAATAACATTATGTCCAAGCGCCTTCTTGAGACGAGACACGTGGAAGATATTGTGCACTTTGCTACTTGAAGGTAGCTCCAACTCATACGCTACTGCTCCCACCCTTTTGATAACCTTGAACGGCCCATAGAAGCAAGGTTTGAGCTTCTCAGCTCCACTCTTCTTAAGAGTAGACTATCTGTAAGGTTGTAGTCGGAGATAAACCATATCCCCAACCTCGAAAGAGCGCTCAACACGCCTCTGATCAGCATACATCTTCTGCTGATTCTGTGCAATCTGAAGATTATTCTTCAATGATTTCATGATGTCTTGACTCTGTTGCAGTAAGTCCTTGGCTTGGGGAGCTTTGCTATCGCCAAACACCAAATCAGCAAAGCTAGGTGCTTCATAACCATAGAGAGCCAAGAAAGGTGACATCTTGATTGACATATGAAAGGAAGAATTATAACAGTACTTGCCTATGTGAAGCCACTTAACCCATGCTCTTTGCTGCTCCGAAACATAGTTTCTCAAGTAGCCTTCCAACCACTTGTTCACTATTTCAGTTTGTCCATCTGTTTGGGGGTGATAACTAGTGCTTGGAGTAAGCACAGTACCACTCATTCTGAAGAGCTCTTGCCAAAAAGTGCTTAGGAACTTGCTGTCCCTATCACTCACAATGTTTTTTGGCAGCCCATGTAACCTAAACACCTCATGAAAAAACAGATCTGCAACTTGAGCTGCTGAAAAAGAGCTGGTAATGGCGAAGAAGTGAGCAAATTTTGTTAGTCTATCCACTACCACATAGATACAATCCTTCCCTTGGACCTTGGGCAACCCTGTGATGAAGTCCATCGATATACTTTCCCATTTTTGATTGGGAATAGGAAGAGGTTGCAGCAAACCAGCTGGTAGAGTATGCTCATTCTTGTTCATTTGACAAACGGGACACTCCTGAATGTAGCGTTGAACTTCTCCTTTCAACCCTTTCCAAGAAAATCTTTCCCAGATCTGCCTATATGTCTTAAAGAATCCTTGGTGACCAGCAAGCGGAATGTCATGAAATGTCAACAAAATCTTCTTCCTGAGCTTAGAATCAACCACCAGAAAGATTCTACCCTTATAGTGTATCAACCCCTCAATCACCTTGTACCTTTCGTCATGAAAAGTACCCTCAATGATGCTGGTTGCAAACTGATTTTTGGCATAATCAGCAAGCAACATGTCCTTCCAATCAGTGGTAAGCTCACACAATGAGCTCAAATGGGGTCTCCTAGACAGAGCATCAGCCACAATGTTATTTTTTTCCTTTGACATACTCAATGTCAAAGTCGTAAGCTTGAAGCTTACTCACCCACTTTTGTTGCCTCTCGTTCAGATCCTTCTGATGCATGAAGTGTTTAAGACTATTGTGATCAGTCTTAACCACGAACTTGTTTCCCACCAAATACTGTCTTGAACTTAGCTAATGCATGCATAATGGCAAGCATTTCCTTGTCATAAATGGAGTAGGTTCTTTCAACACCTCTTAGCTTCCTACTCTCGAACACTATTGGATGTTTGTTTTGCATCAAAACAGCCCCAACTCCTTCACCGGATGCATCACACTGTAGCTCGAAAGGATTGGAGAAATCCGGAATAGCCAAAACCGAACAAGAGCTCATGATCCTCTTAAACTTATCGAAAGTAGTTTGAGCCTTTTCTAACCAACAAAAGGCTCCCTTTTTCGTGAGATCGGTAAGAGGAGCAGCATTCTGTGAGTAGCCTTTCACAAATCTACAATAAAATCCACACAGACCCAAAAACCCTTTCAACTGAGTCAAGTTCTCAGGAGGTGGCCAATCAACAACTGCCTTGATCTTTTCAGGATCAACCTTTACTCCCTCAGCACTGATTATGTGGCCAAGGTAAAGTAACTCCTTCATTCCAAATTCACATTTGGACTCTTTGGCAAACAGGCTCTCAGATTCTAAGATGCTAAGCACTTCCTCCAAGTGCTTGAGATGTTCTTCCCAAGTCTTGCTGTAAATCAAAATGTCATCGAAGAATATCAACACAAACCTCCTTAACTGCTTTTGAAAAACTCTGTTCATACAAGACTGGAAGGTAGCAGGAGCATTAGTCAGCCCAAATGGCATGACTAGAAACTCGAAGTGGCCATAGTGACATCTGAAAGCTGTCTTCTCAACATCAGATCCTCTCATTCGAATCTGGTGGTAGCCCGATCTCAAATCGATCTTCGAGAAGAACTTGGCCCCATGTAGCTCATCAATGAGCTCATCTATCCTTGGAATGGGGTATCGGTTTTTGATGGTGCTTTGATTCAAAGCACGATAGTCCACACACATGCGCATGGTACCATCCTTCTTCTTCACAAGAACCACTGCAGATGCGAAAGGGCTCTTGCTTGGACGAATGAAGCCCATCTCCAAGAGCTCCTGAATGTTTTTCTCGATATCATCCTTCTGCTTCTTAGGATACCGATAGGGAGTTGTAATAACGGGTTTAGCTCCTTCCTTGAGCTCTATGATATGCTCCGAACCCCGCTCAGGTGGTGGTCTAGGAGGTAGATCAGCAAATACCTTGCTCTTCTCTGTGAGTAAAGACTGAACATCAGGAGGATAGTCTCTCTTAGTGTCAACCGGACTAGCAGGAAGAATCATACATTCTGCAGCCCACTCAACTTGATCATGACGAACCAGCCTTGCCATTCTCTTGAATGATACAACCCGAGGACCCCCATTGGACATTCCTCTTAGTACTACCCTCTTCCCATCGGATTGAAACTTGAGCTCCATAGTTTGCAGATTTAAGGAGATCTCTCCAAGTGAACGCAGCCATTGAATGCCCAAAACGGCATCCGTATCTCCAATGTTGACTACATAGAAGTCGTCCTTGACTTCATAGTTTCCCAACTGCATAGTCATGTTTGAGATCTTCTTGGTACATGAAATGTGGAATCCATCAGCAACCATGACCTTGAAGCCTTCAAACTCTTCTATTTGCAGCCCCTTCTTTGCCACCACAACTTCATCAATGAAGTTATGTGTTGCCCCAGTGTCAATCAAAGCAACTATTCGCTGCCCCTTAATCATCTCGCGAACCTTGAAGGATTCATTTCTTTGAAAGCTCGAAAGCTGAGCCAAAATACCTCCGCTTTCCTTTTCATCTTCAGACTCTTCTGGAACTCTTTCTACTTCACTATCTTCAAAATCAGATTGCTGGTCTGAAAAATCAGAATTACTTTCACCAGCTGAATAGTACTCAATCTGATTAAATTTAACTCCTTTTGGGCAAACATGATCTTGAGACCATTTTTCCCTAAACCAGAAACATAACCCTTTTCTTCTGAGTTCGTTCAGTGTCTGGATCCAATCTTGTGACATGAGGATTATGTTGTTTGAACTCCTCATGCTAAGGTCTCAAAGGAGGTCTTTGATGAGGTCTTTTCCTTTTATCCCCTTTGTGAAAGGATGGCCTGGGTTGAAACTTCGCCTTAGGAGCTGCCCACTCCATGTTTCTTGCCTTCTTCATGGCCTCCTGTAGGGAGGGTGGATCAAAAGCTTTAATCCATCCCTTGAGTGGTTCCATCAATCCTTCACTGAAAAGGATCACCAACCGCCTCTCCGTGATTCCAGTGACCATGACTGAGAGTCTCTAGAACTCAGCCATGTAGGCATCAACTGTGCCATACTGCCTCAACTATGCCAATTCTCTGAAATGTATTTCAGGATCTTTTTTCTCAAATCTCTCAATAAGCCTATTGGTGAATTCATCATAGGTTGTGATAGACCGATGACCCAAGGTGACTAGGCCATGGTACCAGCACTCGTGCGCCACCCCATCCAGGTGTAGCGTAGCGAACTTAATCGCCTCCTCTTCCGCCATGGGTCTAAGAGCTAGATAGTTGTCCAGCTTCTGTATCCAAGCTCGGGCTGAACTGTTATCACTCCCATCATAGTGTGGAAGTATAACCTTGTTGACAGCTTGATACAAATCCCCTTGAACTGTTGGTCTTCTTTGCTCATAATGTCTCCCTTGTCCCTTGTTCTTTCTTTTATGATCCATAAAATCATTATAGGACATATCAATCTTGATTTCATCAAAGAGAGAATCATACTCCGCACGGCCAAGTCTCAACTACTCCACAAATGAAGCATTCTCTTCAGGATCAGGTTGAGTGTTTGCGGGCACCAAGAAGGTGGGTTTGAAAGGCTTGGCTAAGATGTAAGTGTTGTTTGAAGTAGGCTGAGCTGCATGTCCATCATGCTGGTTGGAGGCACTGTGTTCTCCTCTATGTCCAAGGTTACTTTGTGGAGTTGTGTTCTGGCCTACTTTCCCCATCATGAGAGATACCATGTCCATCAAGGCATCCATCTTTCTTTCAAATCTCTTTCCGGGACTTATAGATCTCTCTCTTCCCTTCCCACTACAATCTCTGTTGCTGGTAAACCTCTCGTTACCCCCAACTAATCTCCTTCTGCCATGTCTGCTTCCTGAGAAGACTCCCAATGAGCCCTCAAAACCTCTGAAGCTGTCTAACCTTCTGGAGCCTGATAGGGCTGAAACTGTTTTCCAACTTTCTTGTCTTCCCTTGCAATGTATCTCTTTTCTCTGTCACTCATAGACGGCTTGTTCACAGGATGGCAAGATCTTGGCTCTGATACCACTGATAATCTGATTTTTGACAGTCCGGATCTCTGCATGCATGAACAGCAGCCCTGTATCTCACAAATTCATTCACAACTCACTCCAAACTCAACCAATTTCCACCAGACGAAATGCAATATGACCCTATGAAGATGGTGACTAAAATAGAACACTGAAAGCCAGTCAAAAGACTCAATATTATTTTTGCACGAATTTCAAGACAAGGACAAATGGTACAGCCAGCAAGAAGTTCGATTTCCCTTTAAAAATTCAGACCTTCATTAAAAAATCTGCAACCTTAAGAAATGGGTTGCCCCTTACAAACAGAGAGAATGAAACAATACCTAGAAGCACTCTTTTTGTATTTTTTGATTTACGAATGAAAAGGACAATCTGTTGTAAAGAATATGCAATTCTAAAATCTCTCTAATATGCATAAATCTGATTTACAAACCCTCACAAAGACTAACATGCAGAATTCTCACACTAAAACAATCAATCTATCACTATCTCACCACTAATCACTATCTTTCAAGCGAGAAGCAATGCCTAGCTAGGAGGCTTACATTCCTCGAAGCAATCCCAGAGCCAAAACAACAGCATAACATTCCTGTAGACGAAAGATACTGAAATGAGGACCAAAGGCTTCGTTTTATAATTTCCTGTTGACCTTCTCGAAACCCTAACCTTCCTTTTTGAGTCAAACCCTAATCCTCCAATGGATGGCATCCCTTTCTTCAAAACTTCAATTTTGACTTTTTAATTAAATTCATCACTTTAATAAAGGCGTCCAATCTTAAGGCTTTAATTTCAACCTTAATAAATATAAAATTAACTCAATGATGGCGCCACCCCTTAAAGACCACCTTTTAAAACATCATTAAGTTAAGAGACTAGGCCAAGGGGTAATTTAACATTAAAATATAATGTTATTTTAAGTGAAATGAACTTATCTCTCTGAAACTACATCCCGAGGCCAGAATCTGAATAAACCAATTGAGTCAACTGAAGAGGAAAGTCAATTGTGCCGAGACCGAAAAGACCACTGCCATAAATAGAATTTACTAAAAATAGTAAATTCCAGAAAGTGCTCAGAATGCCAAGAGAAACACATCACTGCGAAGCCCACAGAAAACCCAGAAGGAATCCGTAATTCAATCACCAATTCACGAGCAATCGCAACCTCCACACAAGAAACCCTAATCAAACCGTCTGAGTAGCCTACGGGTCTCCAGAATAGGCCAACGGTCATCTGAGAAGATCATGCTCGAGAAGGGGACATTACATCATCACCCATTAACTTAGCATCTGCCGACAATCTACATCTGTAGATTCCCAACTCAAATGGAAAACTAAAGGCGAGCTTCTTTCGATTCCGCAAGAAAGTCGAAACATCATATACTTTCCTCAAGAACTCCATGAAAACCACTTCATCTAAAGGATATCTTGGCAACATGAGTGGAGCACTTGAGAAGCCATACACTCTAATGTAAGTGAAGGTAGGAAACTGAACAAACCAATCTGCCCACTCCGCCATTGCTGCCCTAGCAGTTGATGAAATCCGTACATGCAACTCATTGTCCAAGTCTCTCACTGTATGCATCAGGAAAGCCTCATTTACCCTTTTGTAGTGATGTGTTGACTTTGAGAACTCCAATTGAGGGTAATGATTATAAATATGTTGCACATCCAGAGTTCCCCTAGTGTTCAATCCTCTGAATTTTCCTTGAAAGGACACTAGATAGACTAGATATGAAATCATGTGGAACTCGTGGATTTTGAAGTATTCAGTTATCAAGTGATGAAGACTATCGTTGATCAAGGTTGGCCAATCATAGAATTTTGTTTTCTTCATGATATGAAATATGACATAGAACATCCAAGGCTAGAATTTTGTAGCGTCTGCTTGACAAGTGATTCGATTGAGTAGAGTGATCATTAATGCAATTTCATCTTTGAATTCTCCATGCCTGACATTCCTAGGCAAAGTTTTATGTTTTTCTTTCATCCATTTTTGTGCAACTTTCTTGCGATATTTTTCCTTGTGCATGCCCCATACTCTTTCACATTCTTCAAAGGAGATGGTTACACTTTCAGCCCAAAGCGGTATTGAAACGCATTTTTCAATCATATCTAGCTTGAGGCTACAAATCACTCTTCCATCTACTATTTGAATCGCCTATGTAGCTGGATTGTAATGCTTGATACAAGCAATTACAAACTCTAAACTTTGCACTAAGACTGGAATTGATGTTGCTGCAAGTAACCCAAAATGATCAAGGTGTCTGATTGCAACATTGCTTGTGTCTTCCAAAGCACGTAAATTGAACACTGGTTTGACATGATGCAAGTCAGTTTCACAAGTCTTGATAAAATCATGGTATAGCACTGATTTGGTCTTGAACTCGATGGGAGAGTATTCCATACTGAAAATCTTGAAGATTGACTGTAAACTTGCCTATGTTTGGACAAGTTTTGCACAAACCCTAAATTTAGGTTGTTGATTTTTCTTCTTCAAATGGACAGGTTTTTCAAAAAAATCTAAGATATGGGTTTTGTAGAGAATTTCATTGCAAGAAGACCCAAATCGCTCGTTTTTTAAAATGTTGATGGCTGGTTGAAAAAGCAGCAAACCCTAATTTTCGAAATTTTTGACAAAAAAAGCGAAGAGCTGGGTTTTGTGTAGAATCATGTTGCAAGAGGACCTAGTTGATCAGATGTTGAAAATTTTGAAGTTTTCTTGCACATGCATGCAAAAATCAAGTTCTTGAAAATTGAAAAAAATTTCCAAAGTTGTTTTGAATCAAGAACTGATGAGCTAACCCAGATTGCTGAAATTTGAAAATATTGACCCCTCCTAAAAATTGATGCCCTGGATGAACAAAGCATGAAAAAAGGAGCCTCTATGTGGGTTGATTCTAAAAATATGAAGAATTATGAAAAAACCTTCAAGTTTTAGCCTTCAAATTCTGAAAATAGGAAAATTTCTTGGTTTCTCCTCTCTTGCCTTGAAGTCACCTGCAAAAAATTATGAAGAATGAATGCACAAGACTGCCTTAAATAAGTTTTTGGATTGAAAGTTGTGTTATCTAAATTTAGAGTCATGAAACCCTAAATCAGGTGTGTTGAACTTGGGCGCTTTGTTCTTGATTTTCTTATTTTTTGAAAACTTGAAAATTTGGAAAACTTAAAAATTTGGCTAAGGCAAAGCTTCTTGGGCACCCTTCTTAGCTAGAGGCGTTTTCTTCTTCAGACTTAGCCAATTTTCTGACTATTTCAACTTTTTCTTGATTTTGGAACCTAGTTTGATTTTGATTTCCGAGTGCTCGGTGAATCTTGTGATCCGGCAAAATGATCCATCGTGGAGCCTGAGTGAATCTGACGAAGTTGTCCTGGAAGCTGCTTCTAATAAAAACATGATCTTGACCCTCAAAATTATGGGCACCCCTGGCTACCTTGGGCGCCCAAGCTTACCAGTAGCCATTTTTATGCTCTTGAAGTTTTATCACAGTTTTCCTTGATCTTCTGATGAATTTGTGTTTTTGGATGATCAAGTCGTCCGATGAACTGATGGTTGGACTCGTTGGATAGCCTGATGAATTCTGAGGGGGGTCACTTGGGAGCTGCATCTCCTAAAAGCTGAATCTTGGGGGTCAAAAGTTTGGGCACCCCTGGCTAGCTAGGGCACCCAACTTCTTCAGAGTTAGTTTATTTTCTATGATTTTCACCTTTGCTTTTGACTTTTGACATCTTACACAATTTCACCCCTCAATCAGTCTGCAATATCTAATGATTGATGACCCCGATGAGTTTGTTGATGATTGCATTGGAGAGCTTGATCAAAACTGAAGAAGACATGCTAGAGGCTGCAGCTGCAAATTCATCTATTTGATACCCCAAAAGCTTGGGCACCTATCTCCTTCTGGGGAGCCCAAGATCTCCAACCTTAGCCATTTTTTTGGCTCTTTTTCAACATTCAAACTTGAAACCTCATGTTGTGTCTTCCATTTGATCTAAATTTGTCGGCAGATGACAAGTCTGATGAATCTACTGAGATATCCATTGCGAAGCTAGCAGGATTATGAAGAGATTGACTGATCCAATGAACCCTAATTGCTAGATTTGAGCCTCCAAAACCCTAGGCGCCTATTTCCTCTTAGGGCGCCCAAAATTTCCAAGCTTAGAAATTTTTTTGATGATTTCATGATTTGCATTCTGCTTCTTTGTTAAGACCTCTCTGATCAATCTCAAATTCCAATTGACTGGTTGATCTGATGGCTATGCTGATGGATTCACTGCAAAGCTGAGAAGATTTTGAGCAACATTGTCTGGGATGATCAAACCCTAATTCAATCATTTGACCTTCTGAAAAGCTAGGCACCTATCTTCTCCTAGGGCACCCATGCTTGGCAGTGTTAGATTTATTTTGCAAATTTTCAGCTTTTCCTCTCGTTCCACGTGTCGGCCATTGCTTTGACTGTTGAAGATGAAAAATTTTCTAAGGCATGAGCATCTAGGCACCTAGGCCGATAAGGGCGTGGTTCGGTGGTCAAGTTGCTTGGTTGTAGTGACGGCCACCAGGGTTCAAACCTTCGCTGGGCCAAAGTGCTCGGCCTTGTGCCTTCGCTGGGCCTTTGTGCTCGCGGGTTTGGTTGTTTCTTGTGGTTTGTTGTATCCGGTTCATAGCTCCGGTCAAAAAAAGCGTTTACCCCTAATATTATGGGTGCATTGCACCTTTTAAAAAAGCATCTAGGCACCTAGACTGAGCTAGGGCGCTTGGAGTTTCCAAAGTTAGCCAAAATTTTACATTTTTCATGATTCCTCAACTTCCATTCTTCGTTCTTTGTCCCTCAATCATATGTTGCAGTTTCTTGATCTGAGCAGTGTTTGAGACTATGAATCTAACACCTGGCAGCTAACTGACCTTCATTAATGACCTCGGAGCTCTCGAAAAAAGCTTCTGAAAAAGCAGAATAAACCCACTAGGGCAAAACTAATCTTTTGATGATTTTGACTAGATCAGCCTGATGAGGAAGTATTTTCAACCAATCAAAATCAGTTTGAACCCTAGAAGTCAAACTTTATATTTTTACAATTTTTCTATTTTTAGAAAATTTTCTCCAGCATCCATTTCAAAAGAAACCCAAAAAACCCCAAAAAAAGTTCTATTTTTAGAGAAATTTTCCTAGAATTTAGGGCCGAAAAACTAAGATCTGGGTTTTGTAGACTTGGTCGCTTTGCGTAGACCCAAATCGTCAAATTTTGAAAATTTTGAATTTTTGACCCTCATGCAAGACATGCAAATTCCCAATTTTGACATTGTTTGAAAATTTTGACAAGACTTTCACTCATTTCTTCCAAATGCCTAAGTGTAGCAAAAATTTTAATTTGGGGTACAACACAATCATATCACTCTTAGAAGTTTTTCGTAACCCATATACTAGCTGCAATCTTCCCTAGCAAGAGTCGTACACATTAAGGAGTCATTGGTATGGGACGTGGATAGTTGAATAGTCAACACCAACTTTCTTTTGATTGAAGCTCTTTAATGTCAATTGCACCCCTCCTAAGGTTGGCGCCATAATTTCTTGGACTCATTTGGCAGGCTACGTGTAGGGTTGAAATGGTCAAGGTAGTCAAGATTTATTGACCACTCCTTTGCAGCATATCAAGTCCTATGTGCCTTCCTGCTACTTCTTTGTTGGTCATCGTACAAACTTGGAGAGGAATCGTATGTATGGGGCAAATGGAATAGAGAAGGCAGTGATTGTGATATTTTGTGAAGACAATAATATTCAAGGTTAGCCATTATTATTATTGTTGTTAATGAATATTTTTCACTGTGTAAATGTTGAGTTAAATATTATAACTGATTTTCACAAGCATTTAAAATTGCCTTATGATGCATGAATAAAAATGTCCATTTTGAGTTAAGTTTGAATCCAAATCACAATACTGTGCAATTTTATTACGGGATTTGCATTATACTTGAGCACGCCAACAGACATCATCGAAAACCAACTCATAACAAATTAGTGCAAAGTGTTTTACAAAATGCTTGCATTATCAAACTGGGAAAAATCGTAAAAATTTTGATACAACTTGGGTGGGGAACTTTACAACAATGGTACAATCTCCGTGCAAATCTGATATTCTAGAAGCACTCCCCACTTCTTGAAGAAGTTCATCATCTTGAGATAGCGCCAATTTTCATAAAGACAAATATCTTATGCATTTAAGGTATTGATGGCATGGTCAAAATTCATAAAATGAGATAATAGTAGTAGCCGCCCATAATGAAGCTCAAACAGGAGCCAAAAATAAAGCGCCCTAGCTTCTAGCTTCACACGCCATCCTCCAAGAAGGCACAAATTTCAATGCAGATGGTACAGCCCAATGAAGAAACTGAAGGATCAAAGCTGGAACTATAGATCTGCTGAAGATGGCGACTCTGGATGAAGTAACCCTCTTCCTTATTGCCAACAACTGAATACTGAATAATAGAACCCTAATTGAAGCATGTAGAACCTTTGTATGAAGCTCTCACAATTTGCACAAATTCGACTGGTCTCTCACAGTCTCAAAAGTGCTCAACATTGAGGAGATATCGTTCTCCAATGGAAGATTGCTCAAAACCCTGATCACAGATAAAAGTACAGAAGGAAACCCAAGGAAAAGTTGAAATAATCAAGAATGATGTTCTCATTGCCCAAAATGCCTTATATCAAAAAGGCACGCATTTCCAAGAAGATACGCCCTTTTCCATCATTTAAATCTTTTAAAATATTATTAAGTCCTTTTCAATAGTTATGAACTTAATATTTGGCGCCCACTTAAATGATTAAGTGATTTAATTTTAAATCACCTTTTTTATGAATATTTAAGTGATATAAAAGGGATAAAGTCAATTTGACTTTATAATAAAATAATAAGTTAATTAATAACTTAAATCACTTAAATAAGCATAACTTCCTCAAATCTCCATAGAATTTTGTGCCGTCAGAAGCTGTCAACTCCTGAATTGCCAAGGCCTGCTGTGAACCAATCACTGAGCTCTGAAAACGAGAACGATCAACTCCTCTAGAAAACACCACTGACCCTCTAACCAATCCAGCTAGCCCACAAGAGTCCAAGAAAAGGCTAACACACTGTTCCCGAGAATTGACTAGAGTGGGGACATCACAGCCAATATGTCAATGTCAACTAGAAGGGGCTATTACACAACTATTAATATACTTTATTTAGATGCTTTTTAATATATTTTTTTATTATTATTATTTGGTTTTACTTGTTATTCAATATGTTTATATTTACTGGCTATTCAATATTTATATATGTTTACATTCTATTCAATATATTTATATTTATATTCATAAATATCATATTACCTTGATAATTATGAATTTGCTTTTATATATATATATATATATATATATATATAATGAATTTGCTAATTATAATTATAATAACTGTTTGGTTATTTTAATATCATAAGTTGGGGGACATGACATATATCCATGCCCTTCTCCTCATACATCCATGTACTTTTCAGGAATTACCCATCCTCCTCACACAGGTCCCAATGCCAAGTCCATATCATGTGTTTGTGTAAACCCTCCTTTGCCGCCTCCCCGTACAGCCACTCTCTCTTATGAAGATGATTTCAATGATGAAGGGAATAACATAATACACATGCGTCCCTGTCATCTGGAAGGCTCCAATGAAGGAGGGAGTAAAATCGTAGACATGTCTAGTAGAGGTGCATATTCTTACAGGGCCTGTGAGAGGGTACCTTCAAATGCAATCAGGAGGCGGCACAGTAACCAACCTACTCTTTGTTAATATCATGAGTTACTTGCAGAAGGTTACAGTAGTGGTATCTTCTCTTATTCAACTAATAATCATTTATAAACTACATGAAGAGTTTTTTTGTTTTGACTAATTGCCTGAGATTATGTTAAACCAAGTAATCTCTGTACTAGGTTTTGGACTTGCTTCTTGTTGTAAAGTTTCAAAGTCCAATTCTAAAGAGTGACCTAAGATAAACAGAAAATCCAAGTTATTAGCATAAACTAACAAAGAATGCCGTATGTAGAAGGGATGATCTTAAGTGATAAAAGTATGGAAAGTGCAATATCAGGTTAAAATCTGGCACAAATGATAAACTGGTGAAAATGGGCAAAATTTCAAATCCAACGTACTGACAGAAAAGGGCGAGTGCAAGTCCCACTATAATTAAGGGAAGAGATGTTCCGTGACAGTGGTGCAAAGCCAAATACTAACTTAAAAAGGGAAATTCCTCCAATTTTTTTTATTATTTTTTTTAAAGATATATATGATTCGATCAATTAACAACTACTAATAAGTGAAAAGGGGGGTGAATTGAGTTGGCAGAGAACAAAACAAACTATTAATGAGGAAGAAAAGGGTTGAATTCCGGTGGCAGAAAACAAAACTAGCTATATCTAAGTAAGAAAAGAGACAAATTGGGTTGCAGAGAACAAAACCAGTTGATTGGGTGTGTTAGACCACTGCCAAATTTCGTTTCGAAATCGTTGTTCATCTCGCTTGTCAACAGAATCCAACTTGCAGTGACAGGGCTTCCTAATGCCGGGCCTTCTCAATCCAAACCCTTGCTTGAAGGCGAGGGGAAGTGATTTTGGAAGTTTGTAGCCATGTATACTCTTTCCCCACAAATTTAAAGTACGCCCATGCATAGTAATCCATGAAGACGAGAACTGATGGGGAGGCGCTCTGAAAGGGATTAAGATAGATACACTCATAATTGCTTCACTTCAGCTAGTCAGTTGGAAAGACTGGTATTGTTTCTCATTCTGGTTTGAACACTCGTAACCCGCCAAATAAGGTATTGCAAATATATACTTCGGGAATTTTATTTGACCTTTAATTTTACCTTCTCAAAGCAGCAGGATGCTACGTTATTTGTTGTAAGATGTATCACCGTTGTGATTTGAATTTAAACCGCTCAGAAGGTTAAATCTTTGTGTTTCGCTAAATGGTTACGTAGACATTCATCCTCCACTCAATCGTTGTACATAACGGACCCCGGGGATTGATCTCTATAGAACTCGTTAAAGTTGCGCAAATTTCCCCCATATCGATAGCCACACACTCCTTTTAACCTTGTCTCTAATGTGAGTGAGAAGACCCCCCAACCTCCACAAATTCATATTTACCATCTCATTATAATATAGTTAGACCGCTCATTTTTACCATGCACCACTATTGTCATTTATCTAACGACATAAGATAACAATAACTAGCTATTGCACCTTGTGCAATGGGTACGCCGAAGAGGTGTGAAAGGTCAATTAGGGAAAAATGGTTTATTTTTTACACACATTTGTGTAGTAAATAAGATCAATTAATAGATCATTTAGAAAATGGTTTTAATATTATTATTATTATTATTTTATTATAGAATAATATTATTATCATTTAGAAAATGGTTTTAAATATATTATTATGTATAAAAAATTATTTTAATAAAAGTTATTTATTCTTTCAATTATCTAAATTATTCTATATAAATTAAATATTTTTTTATTTTTTAGATTGTTTTAAATATATTATTATGTATAAAAAATTACTTTAATAAAAATTATTTGATATTTGTTTCTTTCAATTATTAATTTTGTTTTATAAATAAACAAATTTTCATTAAAATTGATTTTAAATATTATTATTTACATTATGAATAAATATAATATGAAATTGGAAACAAAATATAAATGATTATTATATAACAAATGTTCATTAAAATTGATTTTAAAATATTATTATTAGTATTAAAAAAATTACATTATAAATAAATATAATATGAAGTCGTCTACTTCACCTTGGTGTGCAATGGGTACACCGAAGAGGTGTGTAAGGTAAATTAGGGAAAAATATGATTATTTTTTTGGCATATATTTGTGTAATACATGAGGTCAATTGGTAGGTCACTTTAAAAATATTATCAATATTTATTATTATTATTATTATTATTATTATTAAAATTTATTTTTTTATTTTATTTTATTTTATGTAGTACATACAGGGGAGAGGGGCCTATAGTGGAGCGCCCTAACTTTGCATTTCTCAAAATCCTATGTGGAAATTTCAAATCACTCCCAATTTTGTACAACAGTCTATTTGGCAACTTCCATGCTTCTATATTTTGTTTTAGGGCCACATCATCAAATATGGTGCCGCATCAGTATGCTTTTTGTTGAGGTATCCAAAAAGGCCAAAAAAAAAAGTGAGACCAACAATGGTGCACTAAGTCATAATACCCAATAGTCGTTTATATAATGTCCAATAGTTGTGATTTGACTACCCATAATTAAACAAAATGTATGCTTTTGATCTAAAAAGCAACCAATCATGTGATACCACATCAGCGCTCAACTACTCATGATGTAATGCACGAATTGGTCTCACTTTTTTGGGCCTTTTGGACACCTTGACAAAAACACATGCTGATGTGGCATCATATTTGATGATGTGGCCCTGAAACCTTAGTTATAAGCAGAGAACTTGCCAAGTAAGCTGCTATAAAAAATTGGAGTGATTTGAAATTTCCACGTAGGATAATTAGAAGCGCGAAGTTAGGGTGCACGACTACTGGGTCCTCTCCCCTAATTTGGTTGAGATCAACTAAATTCCAAAAATGGCAGATAAGCGTATGGCCTAGCTCTGAACGATTGGCGCCTCCTCTAAAGTAGCTGACACTTGGCAGCTTACAGCTTGCGCCAGCCTGGCCATATTTTACCACCAAATTTTAACAATTTTTAAATTTGACAGCCAATTTTAACAGCTATTTAGTGTTTCCTTACAGTAAGTACGATATTGAAAATAAACTGTACTTTTGCAGGCTAGCTGGCTCCCGCTAAATTCAATGCCATTTTAATAAGAATCTGGCCCTGTTCGTTGTAGCTAAATCTGACGGTGTCCTTAGCGGGAAGGGCGTGCAAAATTGTTGGAACACATGGACCTGTCTCTATTTTTGGCGAGGACAACTTGGCCATACTGTAAAAAACCGCCAAAACCTTATTTTCAAGCTACGAGTCGCCGGCGGGTAGTATTTGCAGTTAAAAAATTAAAAGCGGCCAACGAAAAACTTAAAAAAACGGTGATGATGGCGGCAATATCGAACGTCGGTATGTTTTCAACCTTTTGCAAAAAATCGCACAGGCATTTACGGTCGCGATCGAATTTATTAAAAAAGATAAAATGACGAAAAACGATGCAATATTTAAAGCACCTTCGTGCTGCTGCTTTCCGATGCAAAAGTGAGCTTCGAAAGCTCAATGAGGGACACGCCAGTAAATATTTGTAAAATATTAATGAATAATTAATTTGTTTCTAAAAATTCTTTGTAGTTTGATAGGTTGGTTTTATATTTGATAGTAAAATTGGAAAGTAATGTGAGGTCTAATAATTATAAACTTTAGTGAGTGAGACACCTAAAAATAACTAACTCATTTCTCTCTCTATCTACTTATTCATCTTGATTACGAACTCATTTCTTCCAAACAACATCATAATTAAATATTTTTTAATTAAATCATGCATTTCTCTCATCTAACATTTAATAATAAATCATTTATTATATTTAGTTGGACTTTTTCATTCTTCTAAAAATATCTAAAGTTCAGATTTTGTTTATTTTAAAATATATCATTTTATTTATATCCTCTATCTCTAAATTTAGTGACCACCTCTAAATTTAATGAGTTAACTGAAAAACAACCTCAATTCACTTCCATTCACTTTCACTTCAACCACCCATGCAGTCACTTAACTTCTCATCACAACCCTTCATCCTAATACATATCACATGCACGTTCCTCATGATCTCTCAAACATTTTCACCGTGAATTTGACAAATATTGCAACCATACTATACTCATTTTGCATTATGTTTGCTATCAAGGTGTTGGTGTTACAATTTGCACCTCTGGAGTGCGTATCGACAATGGACAGCTATGCACAGTGCATAATGACTGCTCTTCAAATTGGGAGGGGAAGCTCCCTCTTTTGTTGATATGTGTAAAAAGGTAAATGTTCTAAATCCTATTTTTTAAACTCAACTGGAAGAGGCACAAGGTTAAGAAAACCAATACATTGCAGCTAAGGTTTTTCTCTGGTTTTGCAGATCTTAACTACAACTAACTTAATGCTTAATCTATCTTATTTCCTCAAGAGAAACAGAGCATGAGGACTTAGGAGCAGGGACTATTTGATGATAATCTTTAAGTCAGGATTTCCAAGGAGGCGAGACACCTATCTAAGGTGTAGGCTGAAATGAAGGTTATTGGAAACAACATCAAATGATAAATTAGTTCTCAAGATTCCTAAGGAGGTGGGACACCTATATGAAGTGTAGGCTAAAATGAAGGTTATTGGAAACAACATCAAACAATAAATTAGTTCTCAAGATTCCTAAGGAGGCGAGACACCTATATGAAGTGTAGGCTAAAAGTAACTTACTGGAAACAACAATAAATGACAATCTCCACTTCTAAATGCCCAAGGAGGAGGGACTCCTATCTGAGGTGTAGATATGAGACAAAGATACAACATCATACAATTAACTTTATTTCTAAATTCCCAAGGAGGAGGGACTCCTATCCGAGGTGTAGATATGAAACAAGCTTATTAAAAACAAATATAACCTAGGACAACAAATTGTATGGACTTATAACACAAATAAACAATCAACCAACTTTATATTAACAAAAGTGAACAAGTACAGAATAATAACATTCAAGCAAGGCGGCTTAGCAATTTATTATCACAATAAAAGTTCTTGAATGGATACTAAATAGCAATACTACAAGCAAATTGGGCTCAGCATGTATGCTATCACGAGCAAAAGTTAATTACAAATGAGCAAGGGTGCTCTTATTTATAGAACTTCAAGGAGTAGGGAACCCTAAAATCTCCTTGTGTTTACAATTAGTCTTGCAAGCATGCAAGATTTTATTCTTAAACCTAAATAAATGAAACTATAGAGTTAACTAGAAAGCTACCATTAGTTAATTGAAACAAAACTAAACTAAATGGACATGTGCAACATGTAAGTCCTTATTGAAATGAAATTCAACTGATAACTAACATCAGTTAACTGGATCCTAACTGAAAGTCTGACCTCCTCCAAAGATATCTTTGAGGATGAGATAAACATGCATAAAATCAGTAATTAGAACTCAAGAATAATGTTGAGTTAACTACCACTTGTGACTTTATCCTCGAGAATAATTACAAGATCCAACTGTCTGTCTACTCCAAGCCATCATGGGCTATCACCTCCTCCATGAACTCATTGACTGTCTCATCTTTTGGCACTTTGATGCTATCCATGATGATAGACTACCTGCTCAACTCCTTCTCTCCATCTTTGATCATCGTCTGACATTCTCTGACCTCTTTAGTTGCCTTGTTGAAACTAGTTGTCATCACTGAGAAGTGATCCAACTTTAACACCACAGGATCTCCATCAAGACTATCATGTACCAACTTCTTGAACTAGGTTTGCACTACATCAAGCTTAGAATATGTACCATCCTCATGAAGATAGTGGCACAAGATCTGAGTGATAAACCCACTGATGAGTTTGAGAGCTCTGGAAACATCCTCTTTGAGTGCAACCATCCTTGTAGAGATTCTATCATAAGTTTCCACTTTGAAGAGGTGTTGTTCTCTCCAAGCGAAAAGCTTCCTTTTATCCTCATTTGCTACAACGACATCGTATGCAACTTCCAACTGAGATATGAGTATCAAATATTTTGGCTTGCACTCTGCTCTAGACAATTCAAGTTGTTGGATCCCTTGACGAAGATCATGTGCCTTGTACCTCAACTAATATAACTCTATGAGAAGGTATCGACCTACAATAATGAAATCTTCAATCCAATTGTCCAAGAGCTTCCCACAATTGACTAATTGACTCATTTTTTGTTGCTTTACAGGTGTCTCTTGAAGTTGTGGAGGAACGATTGCAACAGTCGAGGTTCCATGAATGAGATTGGAGATATACTGTCAAAGTTGCTTGATTTTAGCATTAAGGGTTGCCTTGTCTTCTCCATCCTTCATGACTTGCTCTTCAAGATTACTTGTAGCAACCTTGAAAAGGATCACATCCACATGTCGAGTGCTTCTACCAAGATTGGCTTTGACAAAGGTGAAATCACCAACCTCAACTTCATCTAGGCTCTTGCCCTCTGGTGGTGTAGCAACCTCACCAACGATCTTAGCTTCAGGAGTCTTCTTTATATGTACTTGTTTCTTACTCTTCTTATTTGACTTATTCTGATAAGGACTACCAAACTCAGATAGATCAAGTTGGTATGAAAGCTTTCATCTCTATCTTCCCAAAGACCTCTCAAGCCAACATGAATGATCAATGTTAACCTCCCGAGGAGAAATTGTTGTTGATGTGTCAACAACTAGTGGATCAAATGGCACTGAGGCTTCCCGAACCGATGATTCTGGCTTTAATTCAATATCAATGGGAGCTGACTATGGTGAAAATGGTGAACTGGGAGATGAAGAACTGACTTCAACTTGCACCACTGATTCCACTGGAACTTTCGGCGCCTTCTTGATTTGTTTTCGCTTATTGGTGCTCCTTCTCTTCATGTTCCCAATAACTTTGACACCTTGAGGCAACTTCAAGATAACCTTAACTCGATGCCTTGACCTTGAGGTAGAAGGTAGTGAAGAAAACCCCACTAGTGGCTCTATAACTGGAATAGTCCTTTGCCTTCTCTTGTTGTCCAAGAAGTACATGCTAGTTTTGATAACTCCTCTCGATAGGTCCTCAATTGAAGTACTCTCCCTAGCGTACCAATCAAGTTGGTGAAGTGGATGACAAGCAACTTGATCCTTGAAAAATGTGCTAAGAAACACCTCTTTGTCATCATCTGAAAAACCATCAACATCTTATAATAGGAAATCAGCAAGTTGAGGAATAGTGAGTTTGTAGTAATGATGTCGATACACTTCAAATTCATCTTTGCAGTTGACCCAAAAGTCCTCAAGTGTTGGCCTATGTGAATTACTTCGCTCCAACCGAGCCGCATAATGACCTAAAGGATCATAGGAACACCTCTTGATGAGATACTTGAGGTGGAGTTTGTCTAACTCATTGGTCATTAACTTGCAATTGACTGTTGTTTTGCACTTGTATATACCTAACCCAAATGGAAAGGTGAATGCTAGTTTATGTTGATTGCGAAGAAAAGAGTGATATCTTGAGCTTGTCTCAGGAACTCCATAAATATGACCTTTTCTAACAAGTACCTCGGTATTATCAGAGGTTCTCCAATGTAACCATACACTCGAATATATGTGAAAGTGGGAAACTGAATAAACCAATCTACCCAACTCTCCATTGTTGATTTTGCCTCTAGTGAAATCCTAATGTGCATCTCATTATCAAGGTCTCTAACTGTCTTCATCAGGAAGTGATCATTCACCATTTTGAAATCTTGTTCAACCTTTGAGAACTCTAATTGCGAGTAATATTCGTGAACATGTTGAACGCCAAGAGTTTCATTAGTCTTCAAAGTTCTAAAATTGCCTTGAAATGCAATTAAGTAGACCAGAAAAGAAACCATGTGAAACTCATGGATTTTAACGAATCCTATGATTTGTTGGTGAAGACACTCGCTGATCAACATAGCCTAATCGAAGTGTTCCTTATTGTCGATAATCCAAGAAATGACATAGAACATCCACGGTCAGAAAATATGTCCTTCCTCCTGACCTATAACCCAATTGAGCAAAGTTATCAAAATAGCAATTTCATCCTTGAACTCCCCACGCCCAACCTTCTTTTGCATGTTGGTTTTTTGTACTTTTAGCCACCTTTGAGCAACCTTTCTCTAAGATCTTTCTTTGTCTCCTTCCCATATTTTGACGTAATCCTCCATGACTATGGTAGAATTATCTAAGAGAGGTGGAATAGAAAAGCACTTTTCGATGTCCCTCAGCTTGAGGCTGCAAATGACTCTCCCATTGGCTAATCTAATTTGTCTTGTGGATGAGTCATAATTCTTAATGTAGTCAATGATGAACTCGAGATCAAAAATCATGATAGGAATAGATGTTGTTGCCAACAATTCAGAATGCTCAAGATTCTTGACTATCATGCCGCTAATACTTTCCAACGTGCTCAATTTGATCACTGGATATACGTGACCCAATTTTGTATCAAAGGTTTTCAAAAATTCATGTACTAGGACTAATTTTGCCTTATATTCAATTGGGTTGAATTGCATTTTGAAAAAATAGACTTTTGTCTGTAAAGTCGGCTATGTTCGAGCAAACTTAGAAAAAGCTAAAAATGTCTCTAGATTAGGCTAAAAATAGGTAGTTGAGGAAGAATTGTCAAGAATTTTTTTGAAACGTGGGTTTTGTAGAGAATTAAATTCTAAGCAAACCTAGATTGTTAGAAACTCAAAAAAAGGAGTTTTAGTAAGGCATGCAAAGGGTTTTTAGTTAAGAACTATAGTAGTTGTAGGGGTTCTAGGGGTAATTTTCTCAAGAAAAATTGAAACATGGGTTTTGTAGGCAATGGAATTCTAAGCCAACCCAAATGATCAAATTCTAAAAAATTTGTCATTTACTTTGACATGCGAGATAAAGCTTAAGACAAGAATAGAAGAATTTTAGAGATAGAAAATAGAAGTTATTATGTTGCCTTTGAAAATTTTGCTTATGCTTGAATTGGATTTGATGAATTTTACATGCACTCAAAAAATGAAGTTTGAAAAATGAATCCTCTGAACAATTCAGACCTAGCATTGCAAAGAACACTAAAAAATATTGCCTGTAGCACCTTCAGATCTTTGCTTGCTCGATAAAATATGCGTTTTCTCTCACCTGTGATGTGAATAATAGATGCATAATGCCTTAATAAAAAAAATTATGAGTTAAGGCATCATAAATGCATGCAAATTCCCTAAAAATGAATGCCACCTTTTGATTGCACCTCAAAAAAAATTAATTGACTAAAAAATAAGCCCTAAATTGGGTGCCACCTCTATGCACTTTAGTTAACTTTACATACAAAAATAAATTCTCCCTTTGCAAGCAAAAATTAATTCAAGATGAAGTCAACTCAGAAGTTAAACTAGAGATTAAATATTATTTTAAGTTGAGTTCCCAACCTCCACCTTTATAGGGAGTCACTTTGCACTTGAGTTCAAAATTCAAAGTTTGACTTTGGCATCACCTTTCCAGACTTAGCCAAATTCTTGAAAATTTCAATTTGTAAACTTCACTGAAGCCCATGTTCAATCATTGCTTCTGATTAACTGATGTATCCAAAAGACTGGCTGGCAATTTCATTGAAGAGTAGGATCAAAATTGACAAGAAAACTCCTTAAGGCTGCAAACCCTAATTATGACTTTTGAGGCTTCAAAATTCAAGGCTCCCCTAGCTTCCATGGGCACTTTTAGCTTCAAACAATAAATTTTCATGTATTTTCATGCATTTTGAAGGTGATTTTGACCTTACTTCATCTCGTGTTTCTTGATACTTGGAAATTTTGTAGGACTAGCTGATAGGCTCACTACGGAGCTAGTTGAATTTTGAACAAGAGCTCTTGGAGAGCACTTTTCCTAAAAACAACATTTAGTAGCTGAAAAACATGGGCACCCTTGGCCTCCAAGGGCGATTTTTCTCCTAGAGAGCCATTTTTTCAACTAGTTGAAAATTCACTTAAACCCAAACTACAGGCTACTAAGAAGTCATTTTACCCTATTGAGGTATGCAACAAAAAGTTGGAAGTGTCACGTACAGGATGAATATATGAGATGACCAAAAAGACTGTATTTGAGGCTCCAAAACCTTGGGCGCCCCTAGTCTCCGAGGGTGCTTTTGTTGTTTTCTAACATTTTTTTGACAAACCTTATGTTTGACTCCTGATTCTGGCAGTTCGGCAACTCAAATTAACCTATTGATGGATTCATTGTGAATCTTGATCAAGTATGAGATAAACATTCTAGGTATCATTTGATCAGAAATCTTCATCTAGGACCTCAAAAAGATGGGTGCCACTGGCTCTAGGGGTGCTTTTCTGCCCAGTCATTTTCCAAACTCCCTCATTTCTTGTTCAATCTTCTATTTCGGGTGCTAGACAGGTCTTTCAGGTTGGCTAGTAGGCTCATTGCGAAGCTGACAATATTTCAGAGAATTCTTCTTGGAAGTGACAAATCTCAAAAATGAAATCTAGGCCTGTGAAATCTATTGCGCCCCTGGCCTCCAGAGGCTCTTTTGTCTCCAGAGTTAAAAAAAATTTGATGATTTTCTCCTCGACAAAAATCCCCTTTGAGATGAAGCATCATTTTGAACATATTTTTCCATAGAAACTTTGTTGGAGCATTTTAAGCTTAGGTTTCGACACCTAGTCTCTGGTCATCTGCCATTGATGACCTCAGAGGTCCTAACTTCCCTTTAGAAAAAGTGAAAACTACCCACCAGACTTAAACTAACTTTTAATTGAATCTGACTTCACCCATGTGATCATGAAGTGAAATAAGCCAATCAAAACAATTTTTAGTCAATTCTAACAAGTTTCAATTTTTAGGGTTTTTTACCTAAAAATAGGTGTCTAGAAACCCTAATTTTCAAATTTTTCAAATTTTTCCAGTATCTTCTTGACATCAAACTGACTCAAACCACATACTTGATTTTCCCAAAAACTATGTTTTGACATCATTTTTACAAGGTTTAAACCATTTTAAGCAAAATGCCTTAATGAAGCAAAAAAAATTTGGTTTCGATACAACACAAGGTTATGATAATATTATTGAACAATCCACATACTATTGAATTAGCATAATCACATTCTACAATGGAGTAAGACTAGGAATGTTGATGAAGGTAAAGTAAGTTCATTTGATTTGCTTTCGTGTTTGTGTACACACTTCATTGAGGTAGGTTATTTGATTATTTAATTGAGTTTTATCATTGCATTATTTCCACTTCAAAATTTATTGATCTTATTTCACTTTCCATAGAAAAGTGATACATTCAACTTGTAAAAATCTATTTATTTAATAATATTTTACATTTTATTATTAATATTTATATTGTTTTTTATTAGGGGTTAAAAACAAGTTTTGATGGGGCCCGAAACCTAGTACATAACGGTTTTAAAGGGAACCGTCAACTATCAAAGAAAAACAAGCTACATAATAAGATAAATTGCATACCAAAAACAACCCAATAGTAGCCTCTAAAAGATAAACATGACTACACTGGCTTCATAAAACATACAAGCAAGTGCCTGAAGCCCGTATACAACTGGGTTTTAACTAGGACCAAAAACCCTTAGATACACAAAGAACCCGCCTACATCTTCTAGGAATCAACAAACCAGCCACTCATGGATGACACCACTGAGCCAAGAGAGAAAATCTTATTAATTGTGTAGGACACCATCAAACCCCTAATAAAAAATGTTAGCAACTCCAACAACCCTACCTCAATAGGAGAGTTAGAGAGCACCACAAACCACTGGAAACAATGCCATCGATTGAACCAGGAAGCCAACTCCAAATCCACTTCAAAAGGAAGGAGCTCCCCTTTATTGGAGAGAATAACATGCTAAACAAGTTCACAACCGCCTGAAAACTCCAACACCCTCAACCTCCACCTCCATAGGAGCAGCGTCCACCTCAAAAGGATTAGCAACTGAGGAATCTAGAGACAACCACCTCCCCACTCCACCTCCATAGGAGAAAAATCCACCTCCATATGATTTGAGAAGAAGGCCAGTGCAGTAACAAAAAAAGTTTCCATAACACCCTTTGGAAAAACCTGGAAAGAGACCAACAACCGCAAATAGCAAGCCACAAAAATAAACCATTGAGTCATAAGCATAAACATTTGAGGGGGCTTAGCTCTTAGGGATATAAAGAGAAGCTCAAAATACCACCCAACCTGCAACATGAAAGAAGAATCCAGAGAAAGCAAACCAAACTCTAGTTGCATAAACACTTTCAACCCACTCAGCTTCAACACACATGTAGCATAGACAATCTCTAGCACCAAGAAAAATTGGGTCTCGGATAAAATCATAGAGAACCACCCAACCAAGAGAACAAAAACAAAGGACAAAAGATTGACCACCAAAATAAACACAAACCCCTTACACTTAGAGGGCACGAAACATCTAAGGGGAAAACCTTTTCCCTCCAGAAAAACACTACTAGCAATAGCAGGGAGGGTAAAGTGCTCCATAGTAGTCTCCAAGCTAATAAAAACTTTAAAGCCCCACCTCATGAGACACATCGCACCCATAACATCTAAAGGTCTCCAGGGGGACTGCAAAAGCAGAGCAGCAAAGGGAAAATCCCACCCCTCAAGCAAAGAGAACGCTCCCAAACAGTCCACCAGGACCCCAAAAGCAACCAAGGCTTTCACACCAACCCAAAGGAGAGTGCCCCAAAACTGAGGCAACCATAAACCAATGGGACCCAAAAGTTCCAAACCAGAAGCACCCACGAGCACATTAAAAAATAAACACTAGAAAGCATGAGCTCCCATGAATCGATGTAGCAGGAGGAGGAAGCTAGGAGAAACCACACACAACCCAAGCAAAAAGGACCCCTCATCTAGACAAAAAGTCCAATAGAGATCCAAAACAAAAAGGGAAAGCAACACCAAAGCCAAGAGAATGCCTACCAATCTAGAGGGATACATCCAAGCAAGCCCAGAAAAAGTAATTGCAACTAGAGAGCCATTTGCAGACCCTTCTGTAGATGTCTAAATTTGGACACTTAATTTATCCAAATTCATCCCCTTTCATCTTATTTTCGTTAATTAAGTAATACTGCTATTATTTAATTAATATCTTTAATTTTTCCAAATCTTTAAGGTATTTAATCAATAATACCTTATCTTTTTAATCATCCCTCCATCAATTGAATTAAATAAATATTTCATTTATTTAATCCCCTTTATGTCACATCCTCCATCATTTTTATCTTATCCTAATCCTTCTTCTAATCCCATCATTAGGATGTGCACATGCCTAATCCTTGATTAGGATGTCTCACATCCTCCAACTTTTGCAAGTTGGCCTCTAATCTCTCTTAGCCACCTAACCCTCCTCTAATCCTTCATTAACTAGCCTAATCAATCTTTCAAGGAATTTTTAATTCCTTTTATCCTTCCAAGGAATATTAAATTCCTTTTTCTCTTCCCCATGTGATCTTTGACTTGTCACATCAAGTCACATGTGAGATCTAACCCTCTTCTAATCTTCATTAATTAATCTAATCAAGTAATTTGCACAATCCTAATCACTTAATTGAGTCAACCCTATTAAATGCTTTTCTTTTTTGACAAGGCATCTCCACTTCCCTATGTGAATTTTTAATTCACATTTAATCCCCCAATGCACCCTTTGGAATTTAAAATTCTTTCCCTTCTCCCCATGAGAATATTTGAGGAATTTTTAATTCCCCACTTGTCCTCTCACCCACATGGGACAAGGACATCCTTTATGAGGATATCTTGTCCAATCCCAAGGTACTTTGTACCCCCCTCCATGTCATGTACTTCTCCTTCCACCTCATGTCCACTTCACCTTTTAGGGCTATATCACATGCCACATGTCAAGATGTGAGGGCTTGTGAGTTCTCAACTCACCTAAGCCCTACATCTTGTTATTTGGTGGCTCCACTCTTTGGCTATCCATCTCTAGGGAATTCCCTCAAATTCCTATAAATACCTCTTTTCTCTCATTTTAAGGAGAGATCATTTTGCTAGCCAAACTCTTGCAATTTTATTTCTCAATCTATACTTAGCCATTTTCTTGTTTTTCATCCACTTGCACTCATCCTCACAATATCATTTAGCTTGCATCTTGTGCCATCCAAGGAGCATACACATCAAAGATCGAAGGGCCAGCCAAAGGATCGATTCGACGCAAGGTATAGAGTTCCATTTTATTGCTTTCATCTTGGGTTGTTTCCAACTTAGACTAATCTTGAGGTGTAGGTTGTTTTGGTGTTTATTTGCACTCTTTTACTTGCTGCTCATTTTCTAACACTCACATTCGACCTATCACATTTTGGTATTAGTTCCTGTGGGGACCCACAAACGGGTCTCTCTTTCTGCTCGCTATATTTTTGCATTTTTTGTAGGTTTGGGTTACAGAGTGGCGGACCTGTCCTGCTGTGGCAGACCTGTCCTGACAGAGTGGCAGACCTATCCTCCAGTGGCAGACCTATCCTACAGTGGTGGACCTGTCCTGCTCTGGCGGACCTGTCCTGAAGTGGCAGACCTATCCTGACAGAGTGGCAGACCTATCCTCCCGAAAGTAAAATTTCAAGTTTTTGTCAATTGTCTTTTAGTAAATTAGGCACATAGTTTAATTAAAGGGGTCAATAAACCTTGTTTGGCATGTTTGGGAAGGCTATTTGATGTATCCAATCCCCTTGTTCCAAGTCCTTTGAGTCACCCCTTTTTTATTTTCTTAGTGGGACCTGCTTGGGGATTTCATCACCCCAAGGGACGATTCCAACCACGCGTACTGGCGGGGTATATAAAGGGGGAGAGCGAAAGTTGTACCTCAATCCAACCACGTTGTAATTGGCGAAGTGTTGGGATGACGTGAAGAGTTGGTTTGAGCCTTTAGTATCTCGCTAAGGTTCCCAACTCACACTTGTAATGGGTTGGTGTTCACGGTTTGGGCCTCACGTACTGGGTGTATATCGATGACTCCTTAGCAACCATGTGCATCTTAGAGTAGAAGACTTCATTGACCATACCTGTTTCTACTAATCTTAGGGTTGTGTTGTTTGAATTGTCTTTCTCGTGCAAAAACCAGTGATTGTCAATTTGGCCAAGTCTTTTATAATTGCTATATTTTGGGTCCTTTGCCTTATCCATCCATCGAAACAT
>VDFB02346202.1:0-53471 GCA_007258455.2 Sequoia sempervirens | reverse complement strand
AAATGTGACTTAATTCCTGACACCCACATTCAAGTCCAAGGTGGGATCCATTTGCAATGGGTGGCAAATGAGTCCCTCTTGGCTCAAAATTCAAAATATTTCAAATTTTCTTTCGGGTTTTTATTTAAAATCACCTTATATTGGCCTGTGATGAGGTTTCTTTAGGTTAGTAAGGCACAAGTGTGTATAAATAAGTTTTTTATTCTTATTCATCAAGTTCACTTATTCACACATTTATTCAAGTATTCAAGCACTTTGCATCATTCAATCAAGCTTTAATCTAGTACTTTGGAGAAGCCATTGTTGTATCTTCAGATTTTCTTCAACAAGGGTTTGGTAAGTTGATAGAATTTGCATGTTATTTGTTTATTATTCTCTTCCATTCCATTTCTTCATTAAGGTTTTGATTACCAAAGTGGGATTTGACCAAGGCAAATCCTTATTACCTAACCCTTAACCATTTTTACCCTTTTTCATTTGTGTTTGCACACTTGTGTATGTAGATTTTACAAGTTACTAGGTGTTGAAAAGTGGACAAGAAGTCAATAAAGTGTTTCAAGTAAAAACCAACCTATTTCAAGCTTGGAGAAGACATTTTTTCCATTTTATGCAAAATTAACTTCGTTAACTTGACAAGCAGTCAACCTTAGATCTGGTGCTATAGGATTGGTCCATGATTTCTTAGAATTTTGGGAATGGAAAAATTCACCATCAGTGGCAAATGAGTCTCAAATTAAGGCTGTAAATCCATATTTTGTTAGATTTTGGATCCCGACACTTAGAAACTAGCTTTCAACAGTTTTCATCAAAAGCAAGACTGATTCATCATCAATGGCAAATGAGTCCCACTGGTGATTTTCAGTGATCTCTATTAGTATTCAAAATATTCCAAAATCTTCATTAGACCTCTAGGTGCACTCTAATTCAACCTTCTCCCTCTTTGTTTTGCATTTGTTCATACTTATTTCATGTTTTCATATCACATTATGTTTTCCAACATTGCATAATTCTTAGGTTTTGCACTCATAGTCTCTCAATTTCTTAGTTTAATTGCACTTAGATCATTCCATTTAGTTAAAATATCATCATAAATTTCATAATTTTAGTGAGCTAGCTAGATCTTTTGAGTAGGGTTTATCTCTCTCCTTTCAGGTGAAACTCCTAAGAGTACAAGAGTAGCCTAGAAGCCCCACCCAAAAATCTATGGTTCCATTTTGATTGCTGAAATTTTGAGTCCTGTATATGTTTAGGGTAGGAATTAGGTATAGAAAGGATGCCAAGAAATAGAATGGTTGAATTGTCTTGGTTTTGAGTCGTATATGTGTTAATCTTAAAATAGTTTTGTAGAAATAACTAATATTGAAACAAATCTTATATATAAAACATCTACTCTTCTATAAATTTTTGCAAATAATTGTTAAAAAATGAGCTGTTTTCTTGGCTTAATACTCTATAAAACTTTAATATTGCTGATCTAAGTAAGCTTTGTCTTTGTTACATATAGTCTTTGTGGGTTATTATCTTGATTAATCCATTTTACTATTGGTGAAGGCAGAAGAAGCATTCTCAAGAAAGAATTGGAGCTATTGTAATTCAGAGATTGAATAATAGTATAATTTTTGGCAGATTTTTTTCCCGAAAGGGTTTCCCCATGGTACATCTTGTGTAATCTTTCTAATATCCTGTCTAGTTCTTCTATCAACTTCTATCTACACTCTACAATAGTAAAATGGATTAATCAAGATAATCACCCACAAAGAATATATGTAACAAAGAAAAGGCTTACTTAGATCAGCAATATCAAAGTTTTACAGAGTATTAAGCTAAGAAAATTCCTCATTTTTTAACATTTGGTATCAGAGATGAGACTGGGTAGAGTATTGGGATGCCTTTCTGTTAAAAGATTGGAGGTTTTTTGGGCTTAGTGGTAGATTTTATTTCTGGTTTTAAAAAAAAAGCTTGTTACAAAGGTCATTGAGAGCTTGGATTCACAGGTTTGGTGTGAGCATATGACATAAATGGGATTTTGATTATGTGCATCTTGTTGCCATGTATAGCTCGGTATCATAGTTTAGTGGGAGCTTTGGTAAGGTATAGTGATCTTCATGAAGAGGATGGTAGTCACGATGCCATGTGTGACTCGATACCATAGTTCAGTGGGAGTTGTTGGTAGTGAGTTGGATGCCTCATTGGTAAGGTTATCTCCATGTGATTGGAGATATGGTTTCTTGGTTTAGAGTATATTTGTTTATTGATGTCATGGTTTACTCTTGACATGCATTTAGAGTTTGGCATATTACATGGTTCTCTTGAGACTAGGATGTATAAGTATGTTATGATGCATGTGATCTCCTAAGAGGAGATGGTTAGATCATGGATGTCATGTTTATGTTCAAGATTGGAGCTTTGAAATTGATCTTGTGTAAGTTCTCTTAAATTTTTGGTACATTAATCATTTTCTTGATTACTTTATGAAAGTGTTGTGTTGCATATGGAGTTTGGCATGGATTGGCTAGTTACAGGTCCTCATGGATACTTGGAGAAATAGGTGAGGCTAGAATTCTCTTATGGTAAGAGACATTTGTTGGAATGGTTACTTGTGAGAAAAGTTTTTTAACAGAAAAGAACAAGGAGCCTACACCTTGGTTGAATGTGAATTCAACACACTTGGTGGTTTAGCATACCTCTAAAGAGGTGGTTTGGATATAGAGACTTTGGAAAGGTATTGGTTTGGTTGATAATGGGAAGGTATTAATTGAGAAAGTTAACACTTAAATTAATGTTACAGATTATCTTATGACACCATACAGATAAGTTCTCTTGGTTTTAATCATTTGCTTGGAAGCTTCATGGTTATGCAGGTTACATTTGAAGTTAGCATGGTTTGATTAGTTGGTACAAGAAGGCCATTGGACTTGAGTCTTGTACTTGTTTTATTATTCCTTGTTTAGAATAATTGCAATGTATAATGTCAAGTGGGAGAATGATGGAAATAGGATGCCATTTAATTGCAAATCCTAAACATTAATTATTTCATGCATCTCCTAAGCTCTTCGAATGGGTTCAACAACACTAAGATTGGGATGAGATTAATTATTTGGATGAAACAAATCATGAAATTGACAATTGTAGTTATTCCTAAATAATAGGAGCATGTGGGTGCACACATGGTAAGGTGAAACTCACCTTATGTTTAGTTAACTATATAGAGTAAGAGTTAACACTTCTAAATGCATGCAAAGATCCTAGGAGTTAGGATTTTATGTTTGCATGTTTGAAGTTTAGTTTAGTTCAATTCAAATCAATTCGGTTTAGTTCAATTCAGAATCAATTTAGTTTAGTTTAGTTTAGTTTAGTTCAGTTTAGTTATGGTTTGGTTATCTTCAATTGCATGCATGTTGGTTATTTTGAGTTGCATGTAGTTAGCTTTAGTTAACTTGGAATGTATGGCTAGTAACATTGAGTTGTATGAAAGATAACAAGGACTACCTCTAGTTAACAGGGGATGACCATTCTTGCATGAATGGTGTTGAGTAAATGTTTCAGTTAACTATAAATCACTTGGAGCCAACTTGGGTTCCCAAGATGCTTTATTGGATTTACCACTCATGCATGATAAGATATTTTTGAAGGCTCAGTTAAGTAGGATTACTTAAGGCACGAACTTTGAGGAAGAGCTTTGGATTTATCATCAAAGTGAAGGATGAGTTGTAGCTTTAGTTTGGGATGCCCAAATGGATGAAGCACATGTTTTAGCATTGTTATTCACAAGATAACTCTATTTACATGAGAGGTAAATCCAACAAAGCATCTTGGTTGCCCAAGTTGGCTCCAAGTGATTTATATTTAACTAAAACATTTACTCAACACCATTCATGCAAGAATGGTCATCCCTTGTTAACTGGAGGTAGTCCCTGATATCTGTCATACAACTCAATGTTAGTAGCCATGCATTCCAAGTTAACTAGAGCTAACTACATGCAACTCAAAATAACCAACATGCATGCAACATGCACTTGCATGTAATTGAAGATAACTAAACCATAACTGAACTAAACTTAACTAAACTAAACTAAACTAAACTAAACTGAACTGAACTAAACTGATTCTAAGCTGAATTGAACTAAACTAAATTGATCTGAACTGAACTAAACTGAACTTCAAACATGCAAACATCAAATCCTAACTCCTAGGATCTTTACATGCATTTAGAAGTGTTAACTCTTACTCCGAATAGTTAACTGAACACAAGGTGAGTTTCACCTTACCATGTGTGCACCTACATGCTCCTATTATTTAGGAATAACTACAAATGCCAATTTCATGGTTTATTTCATCCAAATAATTAATCTCATCCTAATCTTAGTGTTGTTGAACACATTCCAAGAACTTAGGAGATACATGAAATAATTAATGTTTAGGATTTGCAATCAAATGGCATCCTATTTCCAACAATAATGAAAGAAATATCAAAGGTATCTTTGTTCATCTTCAAATGCTTTTTTGAATGTGTGTCCTTGTTTCTACCCTAACTCAAAGAGTCAATTAAATGCTTGAATTAGTTCATAGATTTGTGTTAATTTACAAAGGATATGATAAGAAGTAATAATTTAGGATTTGTGATTTTTCATAATGTAAGGCATTATGAAAATAGTCCATTATTGTTAGAGTTAAAGAATTTTTGTTTACTAATTATCATATGTTTGACTCCATTGCCCAATCGATGAGACACTAGTCTATTTGCTAAAGATTTTTACATTTGAAAGATAATGATGGTTTACCTGATCATGGAATCAGGATTAGAACATAATTCATTTAAAATTTGCTAACCATGAGGCATGTAATTCAATTACTTTCTTGTTCCTAGTAAATAAATGATTATTTACTCAAAGATCAACCAATATTTTAGTGGATTATGTTCATTTACCCTTCATAGGAACTAATCTATGAGTTGATGTATTCTTTACTGAATAAATCAAAATGAACACAATTAGGAACACCCTCCTAGGTCCCATAGAGCCTAAAGTGAAGGGATGAAGTCTTTAGAGTTATTCAGTCATTAAGTTGGCCATTTATCTTAAGGATTCTTGATTATAGGAGTTGGCTACTCTTTAGCAATTTCTAAGGGTGTACTGGAAAAAGCACCAAAAGAATGGTGACTCTATTGGGGATAATTCTCATTCTCCAGATGTAGATCTTTGCATCACAGAGTCAAATGGTGAGATAATTTTGAACATCTTGTTCAAATATTGATAAATTCTTGAACTTGGTAGAAGATTTGATTGCAACAAAGTTTGAAGAACATAATGGTGATTCCACTATGGAAGCCAAGTCAAAGCCTACATTATTTTTGAACAAATTCATCTAATTTGAAGTTTAATCCTCTATGATAGGAAGTGGAAAATCTAACAAAATAACCTGATAAAGTATACTTCAAATCTCTAGATCTGTAGATTTGAAGACAAAGGATAGGAGGTTGTTACAAAATTTCACATATTCTCATAGAATTGATGATGATTTGATCCTGTTATGAGAAAATTATGATAAATTTTCTATGATCAAAATATAATTGACTCCCGATTAAGTGAATTAGCACTAGAGTAGGGAATAATGGTGAAAATTTAGCATGCCTTTTTAATGTAAATTGAAATTAGTTCATTATCATAGATAAGCATGTTGTATTGTAAGATATTAAGCAAAATTCCTAGGAGATGTGCATTGTGAAGGCTTAGGGTAGTAATAGTTGAAAAGAATTGTTATAGCATTGTGTAATTGCAAAGAAAAATTTATAATTCTCTTTCAAGGAGTGAAAATGCATAGTCAAGTTGTACATTCTAGTGTAGACATACGTGTAACCATGCATGATATAAAACCTTTGTTTTATCAAAGGAGTTTCAGTATTGAGAGATGTAGAGCCCTTTATTTTGACATCATTTGTGGTTATCCAAATGTTGTCCCACCTAAGATAAGGATAAGATACCAAAGTTCAATGGTGCAAAAGCTTAATCAATAGGCAAACATCTACAAGAGTTTGTTGACATGATGGGAGATTATGAAATGGAGTTTGAAGATGTTATGAAATTATTTGTTCAATCCTTGAGAGGAGATGCAAGAGACCAGTTCTCTTATTTACTAGCTTCCTCCATACATTCATGGGAGGACTTTAAAGTATTGTTCATGGAATAGTTTAGAGAAAGGATTGATCCCATCTTAATTGGACAAAAGTTCATGAGCATGGAAAAGGAAGAGGATGAGTTGGTTCCTACTTTCAATCTCCAATTTTCAAAAGTAATCAGAGAAATCCCTACAAGCATAAGACCAAATGATGCTGAATGTTTGGTGGTGTACTTGGGTGCATTCGAAAAAAGATGAGTTACCTTCTGAGAGACAAAGAGCCTACTACATTGACCAAGCATACCAAATGGCCATAGACATTGAAAATAATTTGAAGTATTCAATGATGAAGGGATGTGCAACCACCAATACTGGTCACCTTAGTCCATTTCATGCAAATACAAATAGTCAATCAATTGGTAGAGGTTTGAGTCAAGAGGACAAGGATTCTATTGTTCCATTTTCTCCATCACCACAATGTGAGAATTATGGTAAGGATCAAGTGAAAATATTATAGGATCAAGGTAAATTTGATCAAGTATTCTTAGCCAATAATTTACATGAAATGAAAAGGTAGTAAGGGGAATCTCCCTATGACTTGTTCTCTAGGTTTGTGGACACCTTATTAGATATACCTAAAGATGTTAGACTAGAAGAATCCATGTGTATTGATCTATTTTGTGACTTGTATCAATTAGGATTAAGCACCTTACCAATAGAATTAAAGCCTCATGATTTTATTTAAGTAGTTGATTGGATAAGGGTTTTAGAGGAGGCTAAGAATGAGCATACACAACAAGTATTACCTCAGAGTACTACCAATGATTATCATGATGAGGAGAATCAAAGGTTAGTTTCAATAGGTCAAGAGAATGCATATGAATGTGAACAACTTTTTGATGATTGTTGTCATTTTACCAGTACCATAGATGCAGATGTTGGAAAAATGAGTAATGTTATCTATTTTTTTCATTGATGTCACCATGTTGGTAGTATGTTGATAGTTGGGTCTAGTACTCTTATACTGGTGCTTATCCTCTTTGGTTGCTGATTTGGTATTTTTGGTTGCCCATCTAGTATTTGAGTCTGTACTTCTCCATAGTTGACTATTTCTAGTTGCGGTTTTGGGAAAATACTAATGGATGATAAAGGCATGCATGATTAGGTTATTTTTTGTTCTCGTGCTCATACAATAAAGTGACATTATTTTGTTGGTTGCGTTGAAGACCATTCCTGACTGACTTGTTAAGATAATTTTGATATGATATGAAAAATTATGTGCGATCTACTTCTTGGTCTGAGCTTACATGATATAATGCACTAATAGTTAAAGCATTTTGAAAAAAATTTGTGGAGATGACAGTTGATATCCTTTATAAATGAATTGCATCTAATTAGGCTGACCTAATTCTTGCTTGCGATGGAGATTGGATATATATATAAGTATATTACAATAAGTTTTAGAGATAGAGGTGTGCAAATCTATGTGTGTGCGAGTGTATGTGTGGAAGTGCAGTGAGTGTATAGGAAAGTGAGAAGAAATAGTGAAGAAGCAATGAATGTGAAGGTGTGATCAGAAAGGTAGTATTTCTAAGCATATCTAGAACTATATCAACACATAATAGGTGCATCTTTCTAGTTTATCTTGGGTTGCAAAGCCTTACTTTGTTTTGTATAATCATTCTGTAGGTAGTGAGCCTCTTGTTGGACAGTGAGTCCCTTTTGTAGGAAGTGAGCCTTTGTACTTGGATAGCGAGTCCTTTTGGCAGTGAGCCTCTTTTAAAATACTATGTAGTGTGAGTTAACCCTCACAATGGTTTTTCCCTTAATGGGTTTTCCACAAGAATTTGGTGTTCATTGTGTTGATTCATTTTCTATTATCTATGTTTCATGCTCATATTTAATAATAGAATAGGGTGGTTGAAGATTTGATAAGTGATGAAGTTTAAAGTTTGAATTTTTGTGACAACTAATTCACCCCCCCCATCTCAGTTGTCCTACACTTGTTTAAGAATATATCCATGTAGCAATGATGAGGATGGAAATACATAATATGAGGAAAAAGAAATGGTGCATGATTTTCACCCTTGGGATGTCCTAGACTATGAACAAGCACAAGGGATGCAAGGGGAAGCCCCACATCCTAATTTAATTAGGAATGATGATGCACAAATTAGTGACAAAAGTGATGAAATTGAATTGGGTTTGTCCTTTGTTGATTATAATTCTTCTTATGAAATTGAAGTAGAGTCTCTTGCTTCAAGTGGAGGACAAATTGACAACCTTGAAAGGGTACATTTGCTTGGAAGTGAACTATTTTCTTCATGTGAAGGGTTCTTAGAATGTGGATTGATAATTTTGAACACAAATGATGAAGAGGATGCTGGAAATGTTTCTCTTTACTCTTCTAGTGATTACACTGATTTTGAATGTGATGGAACATGCAAAATTTGTATGTTCCATCTCAAGTCCTTGTTTCATATGAATGTTGGGCTAACACCTAAGGGATTAGGTTTCTACTTGTATCACTGTTGAAAGGTTATTGTATTGGCTTGGAGTCCTTTCTTATGAAACCATTCACTCCAAATATTTGAAAAATAATCTATTTCATTAATGACATCATATTTCCCATTGTTGGTCACTTAAAAAAATCTTATGTCATTCACTATCATTGGGTGACCGGTCCCTCACACCTAGTTCTACATGTCTTAATTTTTATAAGGTTAAGTAAAGAGCCTTTTTGGCCTTTACATAGTTTGCATTATTATGACTTAGGAATTTTGAGTCCTTTCTATCATATCATCCTAGAGGGTCCCCTTCATTAGAAAAAAATTTGAGCACATGTTCAAAGGTTTTCACTTAAGTCTTTTCAACCTTTTATCCTTATCACTCATCACTGATTGCTTCAAAAGTGCATGTTTTGAATTGGCAATGAGCGATGAAGTGGTATTTCTTTGATATCGCTCATTGCGAATAGCTGCTGGAGCTCTTAATTTAAATGTGCGATGAGCAATGTTCTTTGTATTATTGAGGGATCACTTACCACTAATGGATTTTTAGCCTTGAGTATTGTAATAGCGATAAGTGATACCCCTGACCTTATGTTCTTATTTTCATCGCTCATTGCAGATATGTTATGAAATGATAAATTTCAATTAGTGATTAGTGATAGCATGGGTTTCCCTTCCATCACATATCATGGATGTGTTTTAAGTGCTAAGTTCTATATTAGCGATACACGATATACAATGTTACTATGAAGATCTCTCATCACTAATTGCTCGCAAATTGCATGAGGAGAATTAGTGATAAGCGATGGCCTGATATTTTTGTACCTCATCACTCATTATGGATCCATTCCATAGCTTAAGTTCCAAAACAAAGATGACCGATCAAATTATCTAAAAGGTTTCTTTTGCTAATTTAAAAAGATCTTATGTGTGATGTCTTTTGTACCATTTGTTTTCATGTAGGTGTATATTTTTCAATATAGTCTCTTCACTATATCTCCCATCACTAATAGGATTCGACATGCAGGTGTGAATTAGCAACGTATGATGGGAATGAATGTGATCAAAGGATGAGCCATAGATCCAAGGGTTGAGATTTCATCACACGAATGCTTGTATCACTCATAGAGCTAGTTAAGGATGAGGTATATTAATGATAAGTGACAACCATTGCATGAAGAGGCTATGTGGTAGAATCTTGCAGACATTGCATAAAGAAAAAATGAGAGTAGTGGGAGGGATGGAGAATTGTTGATATGGTTTTAAGAAAAGGTAATCCAATGGACCGAGATTTCATTGCGATAACATTCTCATTGCTGATTATACCCTAAAATTTTTGTGAAGCCAGTGATGAGCGATGAAGAAGATGAGGAACTATTCTCTTCAAAATGCTAATCATATGTGCTTCAAAAATACTAATGAAGGAGCACAAATTATGTTGGTGATGCATGTTAATTGTTAGATCATGTGTCATTAATTAGGATTAAGGGAGGATGTGGTAGCATTTGAGGTGGCATCGCTATTTTCTAGGAACAAGTTACTAATGGTTGAAAAATGATGCTCATGATCACCATAGATGAAGTTTTAAATTCTTTAAGATCGACAACCCAGATTCAAAGTTGGGCTGCTAAGTTATCAATTCACTTGTGTGAGGAGTTCTTGAATTATTAATTCCTGCATGCTCCAAAATTTCTATTTAATGTAGATTTTTCACTATTCATTTTCACTATCTTTTTATGTTTGCTATGGATGTAAGGTGTGGGTTAGTGAAGAGTGCGAAGGTGTTGATTCTCGCTGTGTTGAATAGTGAATGTTTATGTTCTAGGTGAGATAGTTTTCAATTGGTCTCTCTATTGATTATGCTCTAGTATGTTAGGATTTCCTTTTTCTGGGGCTGGTTGCAATTGTCTGGGTTTGTGGGTGTATTTCCTTGCAACTTTGATTTAGAGTCTTTTGAATTATTGACTTCGATTTGTTTTGGAGATGGGAAAGATGGGTGTGCCAATTCAACCTATTAGGAGGTCTAGATGGTTGAATGTGTTTGAGTGCTATGAGGACATGTCTGTAACTGAGGAATCAAACCAACCTTCCCATGAGATTTCAAAGGGTAAGAGGAGGGCTCAAGGGTAAGAGAAGAAAAAAATTATGCAGAGTACATACAATTTGAGAAATAGGACCATCATAGAAGAGATGGTAAATTTTAAAGGCAAGAAGCTAGCTCAACCAACGGAAAAGGACAAGAAAAAAGGAAAGGGTCATAGGGATTTCTTGGGAAATCATAATCCTCCTATTGTTCTCTTTGTTATTCCTTTGGATGATGAAGGTGACACTGACTCAATATATGGATAGTATCTTCACTCTCTGGTGCCATATGGGAACTCTGATGATGATGTGATGATGGTTCCTCCAATTTCATTGAGAACAAAGAGTGGTCAAGCATAATTTGATGCTAACAACTCTAAATAGGGTCTTCTCTTTTTTTTTTAATTTTTGATGACACCATGGTCTTTGCATAGGAGGTATTTGTTTCAATATGTTCATGGTTTGTCTTTTACTCTTCCATGTTGATGTGGAGGTCCTCTAGCTAATATGATACAAAATATTTTTTGTTCAAGCATGAACATGGCGGCAGTGACTAATATCTTGCACATGTGGTTTTTTTTTTTTTTCCTCCCTTGCTCTCAAATTAATGCATGAAACCACCCAGGGAGTTCTTCAAGGATGAGTTGACATTAGGTTGTCTAAATGAAATGAAAATTTTAACCCAACCGGATGCTTGTTGCTCCTTTGTTTATAAAGGGGATTTCATGGTTGAGGTCAAGGTGAATTCTATGCTCTTGGAGCAAATAGAATGTAAATAGATAAATTAGCAAATATATCCTGGAAGCTAGTCTAGGGAAAAAGTTATACTGTATGAAGATCTTAAATATAGTTTTACAAAGAAATATCATTAATGGAGGAGAATATTAGTTCTAAAATGTTGCTCTCCTATGTATTTTTCGTCCAAATTATGATTGAAGTTGTTAATTATAATTTCATTCATCTTCTGTCATTTGCACCAAATGAATGGGTTTGTTTTTGCTTTAGTTCAATGAGTTGATTAAATGCTAGAATGAGGCCATTAGTTTGTGGGAAAGGGATATAGGATTTTGTAAGGAAGCAATATTTTAAAACATGGTGAGTTAGATGCTACAAAGTGGCATGTTGATAGTCCATCAATTTATGATATTCAATCATAATTGTATTACTAATTGATTACAAGTTATGACTTCGTTATTCCATCATATAGAGCACTGGTTGTTTTATTAGTTTATCTCATGGCTGGCTGAGCTAGTAATGAATTTGGTCAGGGATTTAAAATGGAAGTGAATTCTTCATATACTTTAAATTACATTGCACCAACCTTCAAATATTGGCGTATTCCCTGAAACAAATAACAATTTCATAAGAGTCTGCCAATCCTTAGATGATGTTGGTTTCTTCAGGAGTATATCTATGTGAGGAAATGATATTGATCAAGTTGAGATATTTTAAGCATAAGTAGGACTACCCTCTTTGGTTTCACAGAGCCCAAAGAGAATAAGTGAGGTTCTAAATAACTCACTTAAGTGTTGGCCAATCCTCAACCTTGTTGATAATTGAGTTCTGGAAGATTCATAGGTAAGGACTGAGATTAAGTTTTGTTCTTAAAAAATAACCAACAAAATGTACTGATGATCCTAGAGATTCAGACCCTCATATTGAAAAGGTAGGGTTATATGTGACAACAATGAAGATGTGGCACAATCCCTTATTTGATGAACCTTCACTAGAAGATGAGGTTATAAGTGATAACCCTTACTGGTGTAGGAGCAATCCACTCTTTGTGGAAAATACTAATGAGTTTTTGGTAGGTACCACTTGTGAAAATGTTGGAGATGGTACAAGTGAGATAGTAAGAAGGACTAGGATGGCATTGAGGTTTGTGACTCTATCTTTGAAGATTGTGACCTTGACTCAACACCTCCTTAGTCACATGACAAATGTAGTGAAACAATTGTTGGTGAATTAACTAGTTTGCAAGTGGATAAGAAAATAGTATTTGAAAAGAACATAGAATGTAATTTAGGTCTATTGATAATTCAATGTGATAGTTGTTTAAATGATGGAGAATTTGAAGACAAGGATGGCATCATCTATGATCACAATCTTGAATATGGCTTAGGTATTGAGAGGGATATAGATGAATATGCCCATGCTCATGTGATACATGATTGTGTATTTGAAATAGAGGTTGAGTTGTCAGCCACACATGGTAATGGAAATGAAATACACATGGATGAAGGGAGAGGCATGCTACTGAATAACCAATTTTTTCATTCAAATAGATATATTATTTCTGAAGCAAGACTAGTGCTTGTTAATGAGAAGGGATAATTGGTTGATAATTTAGCTTATGTCAACATTGCAGGATGGTTTGATCTAGGTGGAGATAAAATTAGGAATGTAGATGGCATGAGATGCAGTGTATCTAATCAATATGAGTGTGTACTAATTTTTTTTATAGATGCCCCATTCTTTTGGACCTCATTATGGAATTTTTTCCATCTAGTGAGGAAAACATTCATGTCCAGCATAATGAGAGTATTGTTGAGCATGAATCTTTCCATTTTGATACTCTAAAAGATTGGCCCAACTTACAACAAAATTCCTATGAAGGGTTTTCATTTGAGGTACAAGATGGATATGAAGGTAAAATGCATGATTAGATTAAGTATGAGTGATTCACTTTCCATTTCAACTTGAAAGTCTATGGTAGGAAAAATGGATGAATATGATAGTTTCATAGCCTATGGTGTTGATGACATCTGACAAGACTAGTTTCTTAGAAGTGTCTAATATATATGTTTATCCACTGCAATCAGAACAAGACAAAGTCTTTGAAAAAGGAAAGAACTGTCCTTGAGTTTTTGGGGGCCAGGGGCCTCCAATTTGAGGATCAAAGCCAATTTTATGCAAGAGGCTTCTACATAGGTTTGGTTGGTGTGTTCCTTTCCAGTTGTGTTTGATTGCTTGGTCTAAGAAAGCTCCTAGGTTTTTGTTTTCTACCTTGGTTTGCTTCAACTTAAGATTTGGATTATTGCTATACCCACTAGGGGTATATATCCTTATGCATAAGCCACTAATAGAGCTCTCAATTTTTTTGTAAAATTATGGGAAATCTTGACTTGGGTCATGATCTTTAAGCTTTGTAACCAAGGATGGGCTAAAGGTTTGGTTGTAAACCCTAACTTCATAAATGTTCTATCCTTAAACGCTTAAATGTTATAATTTTGTGATGACTTGTTCTTGTCAGTTTCTGGTTGAGTAAGTTTTCATTTAAGCATTTAAATGCATCTGTTAGCCATCCCATTTTGTTAGGAAAGATGGTCACCCTATGTATTATCTCGTGCCAATATTTTTTAAATTCAGGCAAAATATTTAAGGGACTTAAGTCATTGTCCTCAAGGGTCTTATTACTATCAGCCTAGTCATGGACCCGCCTTAAAACTAACATGTGGCATGTGCAAGAATGTGGTCCATCGGATTCAAAGATCTAATCCCTGCCACCCATTGCACACCATGAGGGCATTTATGAATAGCAGTTGGACAACATGCAAGGTCTGTGATATCATGATGTGTCCTTGCCATTTGGGGCCTGACCCTTATATGAGTGCCTAATGATTGAAAAAGGGAAGATTGACAGTTGTGATTTTGGATTAAGATTTAATCCAAGCCGCTCATCGCATACCTCACAGTACTTAATTAATGCTTGTCATAGCTTGCGAGGTACGGGAAAAGGTGACACGTGGTGTTTCTCAACCACTGTGCAGATCGTGGTAGAGCCCGTGGAATGAATGACTTGGCTCCCAATCTTTTTTTCTCATTAACTAGGGGATGATGAACTATGGTATTGTGTTTTCAAACCCAATTTGACTGCATCTTGGCTACTCAATCTTCTATCTCATTATGACATCAATGATTAATATTCAAAATAAAAAAAACACATGCATTGCCCATTTTTCTTTGCCACCAGTAAGCATTAATGGCATGCTCTCTTCAGGAGTGATCAAATTGAATCCTTGTGCATGTGAGAAATTAATTTCTAGCTATTATGAGGAATGATACACAAATCTCCAACTACCTAGGTGATTAACGATGAGAAAATTGATGCCAACGATTAATTACTTTCTCAAGCATGTGACACCAAAATTGATGAGAAAACACCATAAAAATTGCTTGAAAAATATGGATAGTGTGATTACCATTTTCACCATTACATTCAATAGTTAACATCTTTTTGAATTTTTGCAAAGTGAAGAGTGTTTAATTGTGAGCTTGAGATGCTATAAGGCAACAAGAAAATAAGGCACCTTGACTTAATGTGCAAAAGCCTTAGGGTGACATTTCTATACATGAAAATAAGGTACTTGAATGTGTTTCATCTATAGAAGAGAAGGCCCCTATTGAGAAGCCTTTGTGTGCTCTCACTAGGTGCAATAGAAGGCTATGACACCAAGGTATTTCCACCAAGAAGGCAAAAGAAAAAGGAAAGGATCCTGCATCGTTTGCACTGAGAGTACGCAGGAAGATAAGGTATGGATGTGGATATTATGTAAGATAAAAATCCCCAATTTGTATCACAGATAAGCCTTAAGAAAGTGCAACGAAGATGGACTTAGGTTACTAGTAATACCTCATGATGCTTAATCAAGTTGCAGCCCTATGGATGGAGGTGCTATTAGTACCATTGATATCTGTCAAGACTCCAAGTGGGCATGATGGCTTTGTGTTGGGAAATAATAAAGATGAGGAGGGAGTTGAAGTTTCTTCTTTGCCTCACATAAGAACGTGAAGTAGGTGTGTGTATCATGGGTTGGGTTTTGGTGTTAGTCATACTTCTGGTTGAGAAAGAATTGGTGTGTGTGTTTAGAAATTTTGTGTTGGTTGATAAGGTTGCCCTAGTTATTGCTTCTATTCCTTGCGTGTGATGCTAGTTTTTGGGTTCTTATGTTGACTGTGGGATTTGAAGGTGATGTGGATGTGGGATGCAAGGCTTAGTTGGCAATTAAAGGGAAATTTTGGTTGTATTTGCATTTCCATTTTGATGATGGTTACAAATTTTTCCTCCCCATTTTCAGCAAATGATTGCAGATCACCATGTGGGGGAATTTTGAAATGAAATTCAAATTAATTTTGAAATGAAATATCTGAAAAGTAATTGCATTTGAACCAAATGCTTTTTTCTTTCTTGCATTATAAAATGGATTTCATGGCTCATTTGCAGAGGTTTTGATTGCTGAAATTTGAGTCTTGTATATGTTGAGGGTAGGAATTAGGTATATAGAAAGGATTCCAATGAATAGAATAGCTGAATTGTCTTGGTTTTGAGTCGTATATGTGTTAATATTAAAATAGTTTTATAGAAATTATTGATATTGAAACAAATCTTGTGTCTAAAACATCTACTCTCCTTCTGTAAAGTTTTGCAAATTATGAAAGAAATATCAATGATATCTTTGTTCATCTTCAAATGTTTGTTTGAATGTGTGTCCTTGTTTCTGCCTTGACTCAAAGATTTAATTAAATGCTTGAATGAGGTCATAGATTTGTGTTAATTTACAAAGGATCTAATAAGAAGTAATGTTTTAGGAGTTGGAGCTTTCATAATGTAATGCATTGTGAAAATAGTCTAATATTGTTAGAGTTAAAGAATTTATGTATTACTAATTATCATATGTTTGACTCCATTGCCCAATTGATGAGACACTAGTCTATTTGCTAAAGATGTTTAGATTTGAAAGATAATGATGGTTTACCCAAATCATAGACTCAAGATCAAAACATAACTCATTTAAAAAAATTTAACCACGAGGCATGTACTTGAATTAATTTCTTGTTCCTAGTAAATAAATGATTATTTACTCAAAGATCAACCAATCTTTTAGTGGATTATGGTCATTTAACCTTCATAGGAATTGATCTGTGAGTTGATGTGTTCTTTACTGAATAAATCAAAATAAAAAGAATTAGGAACACCCTCCTAGATCCCATAGAGCCTAAAGTGAAGTGTTGAAGTCTTTAAATTTCTTCACTCATTAAGTTGGCCATTCATCTTAAGGATTCTTGATTATAGGAGTTGTCTACTCTTTAGCAAGTTCTAAGTGTGTACTAGAGAAAGCATCAACGAGAGGATTGAATTTTGTTCACATGTATTTCAACATTCAGTAAGTAATTTTAGTTTAATTGTATTGAATACAAGAGCCAAATATTGTTCTTCTATCATTGTGTATCATTTCTCATAATCAATAAAAGTTTGGCTAATGCAATAAACATGATGCTCTTTACCATTTTCATCTTTTTGCACCAGCAATGCTACAAGAGCATGGGCTAATGCTGCCATGTAGAGGATGAGCGATTTTTTTTGCATAGCAACTTGTAAAAAATGTGGAGTTGAAATAAATCCATCAAACTCTCAAAATCTTGTTTACAATCCTCATTCCAATCAAAACAATGGATAGCTTGAATTCTTCCTTGTAAGGTGCATAATTGAGAGATGCTTCTAGGAGGTGGAATGTTAAATTTAACATTAATTTTCTTTGTGTCCACCTTGATGCCTCTATGAGATAAAATAAAACCTAAAGGATTTCCACTATCTACACTAAAGACACTTTTTTGGATTCAATCTCATGTTGTATTTTTACATTTTCTCAAAGATCTTGCAGAGGATATTCACATTGTCTTGTCTAGTTACAAATCTAGCTAGAATATCATCAACATAATCTTACAAGATCTTGTGTATGCAATCATGGAATATTAATGTTGAATATCTTGTTGATATGTTTCTCCCACATTCTTCAATCCAAAATGTATCATTACCCAACAAAATGTTCCCCAAATAGTTGTAAATTCTTTTTTGTATTGATCTTGAGGCTTGAGAAAGATTTTATTGTATTAGAAAATCCATCCATGAATGAAAAAAAAGCATGTATCATAGTCAAATCTACTATCATGTCAATATTAGGAAGTGGAAATTCATCTTTTAAAGATGTTTTATTCAAATCCCAAAAATCTATACACATCTTAACATGATTGTCAAGTTTTGCGACTATGACAATGTTCAAGATCCAAGGAGAATAATATATAAGTCTTATGAAACTAGACTCAAGGAGTTTTTCAATTTATCCCTTAACTAGCAAGGCTATCTCAAGATTCATCTTTCGTATCTTTTATCTAACCAGTTTAGCATTTTCAACAAGGACTATGTTGTGTGTCACTATCTTAGCATCAATTCCTATCATATCTGAATAATTCCAAGCAAAAAGTTCAGGAAAGTCATGGAGTAAAATTGTGTGATCTTCTTGTTCTATATCATCAAGGTACTTTCCTATCCTAATTACTTTCTCCTTACCATTGGTGTCCATTGGTATGTCAATTGTATCTCCTAGACGAATTTCACTTGGTCTTGGAAATTTAGGGATGTATTCTCCTTTACACATGTCCATCTCACTACTTCCTTTTTCTCCATCTTTTTTTTGGTGCTAATCATAACACATGTAACCTTTTTCTTTTGAGAAGGAGTAGATTGTTTATCATATAATCCTACCATTTTCTTCAAGACTTCATCATCTTCAAAGTATTCCCATGATGGTTCAAAATTCATGTCACAAAATTTAGGGTATATCAAGGAGAGATTGATTTTAGGTTTACACATAATGTTGTTGATGTTTAATGAAGGACTTTTGTTTTCTTGTGTTACATCTTAGGATGATATCCCAAACCACTTTTTGTTTCTTGTGAGTTAGGTTCCACAGGAGCACGAATTCCTTGCTCTTTCTTTCCACATCCTTTTCCAATCTAACCCAATTGCTTCATAAGTTCATAGCATCTCCCATAAAGTCTTTCCATTTCTTTTAGGTTTGGTGGTTGTTGATAATCTATCTCATCGAATTTTATTGTTTAAATTGTGTCTTCTTCAAGGGTAGATGAGGTAGATGCTTGTGAATTTTCTTTTGAGTTTTGGGTAGACATAACCATTGGTTTCTTTTTTTTTTCATCTTCTTTTCTTGTGATTATGTATTCTCCCATAAATGAAGGTGTGGAATCTAAGGAACCACAATCATCATCTAATAAATTTGACATTATTTCCGTTTCTTGTTTTTCTTCTTCCATATGTTCTATGTTCAATGTTGTAATCAATGTGTTTAGAGGACTTGTCATTCCTTTTCCAACTTGCAGACAACTTTCAAGCTCAAGGTATATTTCAATTCAATATACCTTATTGTTGTAGCCATACTTCATTATACGATGAAGGGTTGAAGGAGCTGCTATGCTTTTCATGAATCCAAGGTTGCCCTAAAAGAAGATTATATGAAAGATTATTAGGCATTACATGAATAGGGGTTTGTAAGGTAGCTTTTCCAATTGTAATAGGTAAAGTAATCAGATACAATAGTTGTTTTCCTATGTTATCCAATCCACAAATTGACAAGGAATTAACTTGAATTTTTGATTTATCCACACCAAGTTTATCCAAAGTGTGACACTACACACATTAAGAATGGGACCATCATCAACAAGGGTTCTTTTTATTACTAATCTGTTGTAGATGGCTATTATCATGAAGGAATCTTTCTTGTTTTTCAATTCCAAAGGAGGTAGCTCATGTTTATGAAAGGTAATGTCTACATTAACTATATTCATTCCTTATATTAGAGCTGCCACATTGTTTGCACTTATACCAAGGAGAACCACTACTTGTTGTAAAGTTGTTTGAAGAATAGTGTGATAATTAGGTGAATTATAAATTAGGTCCCATAGGGATATCTTTGTAGGAGTGTTTCTAATTTTTTCAACAAGATCATACTCCTTCCCACTATGTGAGGTTAAACAAGGAGCACTAGGAAAAATGGGATTAGGGAAAGTTAAGGTTGTTGGAGTTGGGTTTTTTGGTTGCAAATTGTTTCAAGTGTTGTATGCATGAGAAATGGTATTATTACTTTATTGCTATAAAAAATTGTTCTTAGGTGGATAAAGAGTAAATTCAGGCTTGTTTTTAGGTTGAGTTTTGTGTGAAGGTGGGTAAAGGATGAGTTGAGGTTGAATCACATTAACTTCTCATAGTTTCAGTTTATCATAACAAGACTTAGTGGATGAATCTTGTGAGATGAATTTATCAAGGGATTCATCTAACATGTCAAAGTCATCACTACTAAAAGGCTTGAGGGTTAGGTTAACTTGGAAAAGGAGATTTGACATAGTCAAATAACTATACTTTATCCAAGTGGTTCATTAGTTTAGAGGTGCTTTTGTTTTTGTTTTCTAATGTATGCCAAATATAATCTAATCTAATTGAAATATGAACTAATACTAAAAATGGAAAATGCAAAAATCTAATTCTACCCAAAATTTCAATGAATGTAAAGTACATGCTAAATCTAATGATTTTAATGTAACTTAAGCTATGCAAACTGAAACTGAAAGATTGTAACAACAAACAAAAGCCTAAAACCGGGGTTTTAAATTCTAGAAAATGTAGTGCAAAATCTACACTGGGATTGATTCACCCAGAGGGGCATATGAGTCCCACTGAGGATTTTTTTAAAAAATTTCAATTTATTTTGATGCTTTTTATGTTTTTTGATTTGTAACCTAAGTAAAAATGCAAATTTTGTATGAATTTCAATGATTTGAGATGCTAAAATGCAAGCTATATTCACTTTCACTAATGCAAAATTAGAAACCCTAGAATTCCAATTAACTAATGCAAAACCTAATGCAATGTTAATGAAAGCAATATCTAGGATGATGATGTAATCCAAATCATAATTTTGATGTTCTAAATGTAGGTTCACCAAAATGAAGGGGTGAATTTTTTTTATGGGATTCTAGGGTTTGCGACCTAAAATACCAATCTTCCATACTCTCATTCAAGGATGACCCTAGATATCTCAATGTAAAGGAGAAATATATCTTGAAATATGGTTGTCCTAGGGACTAATTATGAACTAATGATGGGTTCACCACCAAGCTAGGGCTTGAAAAGACCAATGTAATATAAATTAAAATGCTTAACCCTAATATGATTCAATACTTGACTAAATGACATAAAAGTGCATGAAAAAATATAATAGAGGAGGGGGATCTCTGAAGCATGCGCCTGGAAACATGAAGAAGGTTAAATTGAGCTTTAAATTACTAGAAATTCTAAAATTTTGACCTACTGGGACTCATATGCTAGGCTAGGTGAATCAGTCCCAGATTAGGGTTTTTGTATAGAAATAGGTTTTTGAAAAAGGGTATTTGAATCTACAAAAATATTGAAAAATGCCTATAGTGGGACTCATACGCCACTTCTAGCATATTATTCTCATTCTACTTTTTTGAAAATTCAAAGTTCAGATCTGCACTTCAACACATATTCTTCTCTTCCAAATTGATTTTCGGATCCAAATCTCTGAAAAGGCATACAAAACAAAATATAGTATTTATTTTCTTATGGGGTGTTTGCCTCTTTCAAACCCATAGTTTGGTAATTAGAGCTTGATAGAAATGATGAAATGCGTAGGTAAATAGGAATATAAACCCTAACCTTAAGTGTGTCTAAGATTAGGAAATTTGAAATGCAATGCAATGCAACCCTATTCTAATGTGTAAGAATGAGATGCATGAATGAAATATGAAAATATATGACTCTCTTTGAGGGATCTCTAATCACCCAAATGATCCCTAATAATGCTTATACCTTCCTTAGGCTGAATATAGAGTAATAATGGAGGATGGAATAACTTAGGAAATAAGTCATTAGGCTTGGTTTGATGGAAAGTTGCATCTCCCCAACCTAGGATCCATCATGATTCACTATAGACAACTATGATCAACCCTTGAAAATGCTAGATATTGAATGAAAGTGAGATTGAAGACCTACAAAAACACTTTAATGCTGCTCCAAGACTTCAACTTTGTTTTCTTTTGAAAATTGAATGCTCTTGTGAAGGAATTCTTGAAGAATTTTGAATGCTTGGATCTTAAAATTGCTCTTGAGAATGCTTGCTTAGATGAAATAATGAATTAGAAGCTTCCTTATATAAGAATTAACACCTAATTTATAGTTATTTAGATCTCAAAATCTGACATCAACCAAAAATTTAAATTAAGAAGGTGATTTTCTTGCTCAAACCCTAAAAAAATCCTAAATGAGACTCATATTGTACCTCTAGCATATGGGTCCCACCTAGGGGGACTCATACATCCAAGGTGGTGTATGAGTCCCACCCTAGATTTTTGGGGTGGGTTTTTGGAATTTTTGATGATTTTGTTGAGCTTTTAGCTGAAATAAGCTCGAGATTCAAAATAATGGGTCTTAGGGGCCTATTAATGATGACTTAAGGGATATTTAATGCAAGGGTGCTAAAATAGGTTGAAATTAAGTATGAAATTCCATTGCTTTCAAGAGCATACAATTTTATACACTAAAATAATGTTGAAATAGTGATTGCTAATGTACCTCAAGAGAACCTTAGAAGAATAGATGAAGAATTAGAGAAATAGTAAAATTTTGTGAGTTTTGATTACATGGATGGTACTATGATTCATGTAATAGATAACATGAGAAAAATGCTTGAAAATGAAGATGGAATAGAGATTATTCATAGCCTATCCCACATTGCTAATAAACATGTCACTCTGATGAATGATTGTGCTCAAGCTTTGGGAGATACTCAAAGTCAATGTGGAAATTCAATTCCTCCCTCCATAACTATGATCTGTATTCCTACATACACTAATCCAACTATTACTGAACCATACAACCAAATAGAAATTTCCAAACTACCTTAGGTATTTCCATTGGAAATCCTATTGAACTAGAGGAAATAGGGTAGTGCCCACCTTTTAGGAGATGAACAACTTAGGGGACTCTATTTCACTCTAGTTTATTCAAGGAAAACCTAGAGATCTCAATCTAATGGTTCAACTAAGAGAATGGGTTTGCTATAAGGTCTCCTTGGGTGTGATTAAAGAGGGGTTCACAACTTAAAAAATTCTTAGAAAGAAGAAAATGGATGCAATATGCAAATATAGCTATATGACCTAGAAAATGGAATTTGAAAGCATGTGATTAGATTGATAAACAAAATAAAATAGAGAAGTACTTGGAGAAATGAATATGACTAAGTAAGGCCTAAAAAATTTGAAATCTACTACTTTTGATGTGTACTAGGACTCATACACCAAACTAGGAAATTTAGTCCCAATATAGGGTTTTTGGGCAAGAATAGGAATCTCTTAGTGATTGATCTGGATCTTTTGAAAACTGGTAAAAGGGTGGTACTAGGATTCATATGTGGGAAGACTATTTCAAAGTGTCCCATAAGTGGAATTTTGAAGCAAAACTTTGTGAGCCTATGAATATGGATTAAATAAGAACTTTACCATTGGTTTCATGTAAATAGGTTGGATATCTTGCTCTAGATATGAGTTTCTGTGAACCTTGACAAATTTTTTATGACAACTTTTTCAAATTTTGCAACTTTTTCATATTGGAACTTTTGAAGGCTTCAAATCCATTTTTTTTTCAAACTATAAACCTGCAATCACACATCAAAGAAGAGAAAAATGTTATTTTGTTAGGGAATGGGGGTTTTCCTTTATCAAATTCTATTTTTCTAATCAAACCTTAATGAGAAATGAAGCATAAATGAAATGAAACATGAAACATATAAGATGAAACAATAGAACCTTGTTTGAAACCTCTTAGACCTGCAAAAAAGCATGGAGTAGCCTCAATGGATGTAGATCTTGATCATGATTCTTTATGAAAGATAATCCCTTTGAACATTTGAATTGATCTTGAATAATATTTATAACAACAATAGCTTCAAACCACATGCATGATGCATCAATCCTTTGACATGATAATGGATCTTGAATTTTTGTAATAATCTTCTTCAAATATGTCTTTGAATCCTCTTGAATGCTCTTGATCATAAAATTTTCTATAGGAATTCTTGCTTAGGTGAAATAATGATTTGAAACCTTAGTTATATGGGCACTCCATCTAGTTTACTGTTTATGAGATCCCAAATGCTGACATTCACAAAATTTGAATTGAAAACCCTAAGTTCTCACTCAAATCCCTAAAAATTCCCCAAGTGGGACTCATAGGCCCAAGGTGGTGTATGTTTCCTACTTAGGGGACTCATACACCCAAAGTGGCATATGAGTCCCACCCTTGATTTTTCGAGATGAGAGAATGTCAGGTGGTTAAAATATTAAGTGTATTGATTGAATATGTGAGGATTTGAGTTGAAATAAGCCTTGGGATGCATAATAAAGTGTCTTAAAGGCTTATTAAGGATGATTTGAAGGTAATTAATGCAAGAGGGCCCAAAAATTAGTGTGAAGATGTAAATAAATACAATTTACAATGCTAAATTAAGGAAAAAATAGGTCTGTTTAGTTAAAAAGGGCCATAAACTTAATGTGAATGTGTAAAACACATTTCAACACTAAATCAAGGCTACATCGGGTTCATGTAAACGTTAATCATTCCCAAATTATGTGTGAAAATGTATACATTTTCCTACACTACATTTATCCCCCACTTTAGTGAGAGGAGGAACTTTCTTGAAGCTCACACTAAAGTATACATTCAAGAGGGGTCCAAGCATACCAATGTGGATGGTATAGGATGACTAAGATCAAGGAGGATGATCAATCCCTCAAGATCCAAGATCCTGTGTCAAAACAACATCAGTACAAAGGGACACACACAAGCCTGTGTATGATATGTAGCAAAACAAGATACACAAACATGAAATATCAAGGACTAAAAGAAAGCATAAAAAAGAAGAGAAAAAATAAAGAGGTAGATCAAGCCTTGACCATTTGTCCAACATGATGTGGATTAGATCTAAGCTATTTGTCCAAAAATGCATGCTCACTCTGAGGCAAAAAAACTTCAAGCTATCCATTGGGTGAGTATCTAAAGGGGTGGATCAAGCCTTGACTATTTGTCTAACACAATGCAGACCAAGCCTTAGTCATTTTTCCAAAATGCATGCTCACTCTGAGGCAATGGAACTTTAGGCTGTTCACTAGGTGAGTATCCAAAAAGGGTGACTTAGTGAGAAATTCATGCCTCTATATGGACTTATCACCGTATAATGAGAAAGTAATGTCCACATTTAGGCTTCTCATAATACTAACCATACAAAAGCTATCCCTATGATTACTTCAATAAGGTGCCACAAAATTAAACTTTGAGCTTCACAAGGCCTAACAAGCTGTGTTAAGCACTTATGAACATTTATGCATGCAAAGGATTTTTCAAAGGGATCTTTGCTTAATTCATGTAAGGTCTCTTCTTAGGGAACATTGTGCTTAATGTATTCAAGAGAGCACAAATCAAAGAAATATCATGCTCTTAATGGAAATAAAACCTAATGACACCACAAAGAAAAGGATGCATCATAAGAAGAAAATTTCACAATGAAACATGAGTGTCGATGTATGCCCCCACTTTAAAGTGGTTGCCAACACCATTGTTGTGAGCAATTGATTTAAAGTAGAAGAATACATGAGAGATTATTTGGAAAGCCCTATTCCAAGTCATATATTCCTAAATGAAACTACATAATGAATAAGGGGTTTCCCCCAAAATGTAATGCTAAACATAGAAAGAAAAGTACATCACATGTGATCCAACTTAATTCATGTCATCCACATCCCAAGCTTGCTCTTATATATATACATGGAAGGCGATCAACTAGCCAAAAGAGACAACGACAAGTGCCATACAAGGACAAGGCTACTAACCCCTTGCCCCCAACTAGTGTAAGGCAAGGATGAGCCTAGATGATTGATGAGAAACTTGAAAATCAATATCATTTAGAGGAAATAAGTGCTTCAACACAAGGAAGAGTATCACAATCCTAAAGATGTTAAATTTCATTACTCAAATCCTTACATTAATTAGTAGAATGACAATGAATTCTATGATATGCACAATATGAACTCTTATAGTAAAATTTCTTTCATGTTCTTGGGGGAGAGATATCAAATGATCTTGGAGGATTCTCAACAAGATAACCTCTTGATCAATAGTAGAATATGTTCCTTTATTTTGTGACAAAGAAATCTCTTGCTTAGTAAGGTGTCATACTTATGCAAGACTCTTTAGATTGTGAGATTTTGCAATCTCCTTTACAGGAGCATGTAAAATCTATCAAATTTGAATCATTAGTGTTTTGCATGATGACATTGATATTAAGCAAAGACTTCTTTGTCTCTTTCATTTCTTTAAAAATAAAATAACCAAGAGCACTAGTGTCTATTAGTTCTGGATGCACTAATGTTAAAGTTGGTGTAGTGTCAAAAAATGTCATCAGTGAAATTGTCACACTTGTTTGGTCCCTCCTTGCAAAATTGAGCTTAATGATGTCTTGACTTAGTGTTGTAATGTGTTTAACACACTCACATTAGGTCTTGGGACCTTGTAAACTAAATAAACTTAATTATACCTTATTTGGAGTGTTGTAAAGTGTTGTACCATACTTTCACACTTTTCTATGGTTTTCATTAATAATTGGAATTCTTTATGCTTTAATTGTCCTTCTTTGCACCCACAAGCCTCATTTAATGCATCTTTTCAAGGATGATCTTGACATAAATAAAAAGCTAATCATAATTTAGGTATTTTTTAGGTCATGTGGCCTAGATTTAGTGATATGGGACTCATATGCCACCTTGGGTGTATGGGTCCGACCTAGCTCTCTGGGTCTTGATCTTGGTTTCACACCTTTCTAAGCATTTTTGAAAATGGTCCCATAAATTATGCCTAATGGGACTCATATGCCACCTTGGGAATATGAGTCTTGTGTGGCCTAAAATCAAAATTAATTCAAATTTTTTGTAGGATTTTATCCTCCTAGATTTGATGCCGACTTGTAGTGTTGTAATTTCAAGAATTCTTGAATAATGAAGTATAAATACATGTTTCTTTCACTCATTTTACACCTAAAAATTTGAATGAGCATTCTTATAGAAAAGTTGAGTTTACAATAGTATTCAATCATTTACAAGAGAATTCAAGAGTCTTCAAAAGTAGATTATCAAGCATTCTATAGCATTACTCAAGCATCAAGCATCATGTCAATGTCTTCAATGCATCATGTTTCTTTTTGAGATAATAATTATGATGTAGGGTTTCATGATTCAAGCTAGAATTCCATTCAAGATCTATCCTATCCAAGCAAGATTCAAGCTCTACATCCATTAGAGTCATCTCATACATGTTTACAACACTTCATTGCTAGGGTTTGGTGAGTTGAAACATTATATTTTGTTCATTCATCATTCTCCATTCATATTTCATTTCATTTTAAGGTTTGATTACCAAAACAGTTTTTGACCATGGAAATCCCATTTACACTAACAAAACAACATTTTTCCCTCTCTCTAATGTGTGATTTATAGGTTTAGGTTCAAGACACATTGAAGAGAAATTTTGGAGAAAGTTGTCAAAGTTTTCACCTTGCATTAGAGATACTTGGAAGGCTTCTACAGGTTGCAAATCCAAAAATCAATTAAGAAGCATAAAGCAAACCTTGAACGCTAGATTCAGACTTTAAAGCTTTAGAAAACCCTAACTAATATGATTCACTAGTTCTGGTGTATGAGTCCCAATTTGGGTCAATTTTCAAGTTTTTATAGATTCTTATACTCATTTTCTAGATTCCTATTTCTGCACAAAAACCTAGATCTGAGACTATTTCACCCAACATGGTGTATGAGTCCCAACCAAAATTAAAGTCAAAATTTATACCATTTTAGATCCCCATCCAATCATATTTAGATTTCTAGGTGTATACATTCCATCTTCCAACTTTCTATTTTATTTACATATATTTCTAGGTCATTTAGTGAAAGATTACATCACATTAGGTTTAATAAGAATTGCATCATGCATTACATTTATCTTTCCAAGTCATAACTTGGTGGTGAACCCCTCATTATTTTACAGTCATATCCTAGGACAAACCTATTACAAGATATCTTTCTCCTTTGCATTGAGATCTCTAGGATCATCCTTGAATGAGAGTGCATGAAAGATTGCTATTCTAGGTTCCAAACCCTAGAGCCCTATAACAAAAATCTTACCTCTTCATTTTGGTGAACTAGATTTAGAACATCATAATTCTGATTTGGAGTGCCTCATCATCCTAGATCTTGCTTGAATTAACATTATATTAGGGTTTACATAGTTAATTGACATTCTAGGGTTTCTAAAATTTGCATTAGTGAAAGTACATATAGCTTGCATCTTTGATTATGAAATCATTGAAATCCATAAAAAATCTAAATTTACATTGAGGTTACAGATCATAAAACATAAAAAAGAATAAAAATCAATAGAATTTTTTTGAGAATTTTGAAAAACACCATCACTGGGATCATACCACCCTTTGGGTGAATCAATCCTAGTGTAGATCTTGCACTACATTTTTCAAAATTTAAAGATCTTTTTATATGCTCCTGTCTGCTATTTATGCCTTTCTATTTTATTTTATAGAGTTTTTGTAATAATCATTTCATTGTTCTTAGTTTATATTGCATTTGCATTCATCTTGCATCAAGTACCCCTTGCATGAGTATTTGGTGTCCTATTGCTAATACTGTGGTGAGACAAAGTTTGAGACTCATGTCATCATGTAATAGCACAAATGTCATGGATCTTGGGTTGTCTAGCTCTTTCACTCCTAGTATTGACACTAGTACACTAGGTATGGACCATACCCTTAACAACTCCTTGCCTTCAAGTAGTGTAATGCATGCTAAAATAAGGATTGATAGTGTTCCACAAGAAAACATAATTCAAATTCATGAACATTTAGAAAACCTAAAACATCAAGTACAAAATGATAACATTTCAACTACTACCATCCCTACTATAGAAAACATTCACCACATGCTTGAAAGTGAAGATGGACTTGACCTTGTGAAAAAAATAGTTCAAATCTTTTGAAAACATCTCACCTTAACCACTAGTTGTCCTTTACCTACAAGCAATTTCACAAGCCAAGGATGAATTCAAATTCCTCCTCCCACAAAAATTTCCTCTATTCAAACCTATACCAACCCTCAAGTCACAATAATAATGCAACCAACTAGTAATATGATTCCTTCCTTGGGTATTTATGCTAGCATCCTTAGTACCTTTGTTGCATCACAAATTATATCCCCTACCACTTTACCACCTATAAGCATTCCATTCACTTGTCCCTCAAACACTTACACCCCTCCACCCTTTTCACCTCCATCTCATAATACAAACAATGACCCCATCATAAATCAACTCTTCCAAACCATTTCATCCCTTGAAAAAGAAAAATTACATCAACTAAAATCAAAATGGACCACCTGCATATTATGTCAAAAGCAACCCTATCCTTGGAGATATTGCGAATAGTGATGCCACAAGGTGTAGAGGTGCCTATATTCGAGAAATATGGGGGAAAGGGAGATCCTTATAACCATGTTAATGCTTATATCACCTTATGTAGTGACTTTTTCCTTGATGATAAAATCTTGGCTAAGCTTTTCCCTAGGTCCTTGAAAGATAATGCCTTGGAATGGTTCTCTTCATTATTGAACAACTCCATTCATTCATTGGTGCCTCTCACAATTTTCTAGCCAAATTGGTATGTTTTTATAGTAATTTTTTAAATATTTGGATTAGAATTTCATGAAAAGTAACATCCCAATAGCAAAAAATATTTATTTACAATATTACATAAAAATGATGTAGTAAAATGGGATCTAGCACCTAAACCAAAATTCTTCCTATATCACAATGGAAATGACTAAAATTATCTCAAACAACCAGTTGATACTATAAATGGAAGAGAAAAAATGGTGGATCAGGGTTTTATACCTTTTGAATGTTGAAGTTGATGATAATTAATTGATCATTAATTAAATTAATTTGATAATGTAAAGATGCACCTATATTAACTATGAAAATGTATCAAACTATTATGATTTTTGAAAAATATAGAATTGAAATATGAAAACAAAATTTAGAAGAGAAGAGAAGAGATATAGAGGAACCCATCATATAAATCTAAACTTGAAATGGCTAGATAAAGGTGTAGTCGCCCTATACCTAGGAATGCATATACTTAGAAACAAATTTCATATTTTGGTGTTCCTTTCCCAAACTTCTTCTCCTCTGGACTAAGTGTCAAAACTAAAATTTTCACTAATAAAATTCATTTTTTTCTACTTTGTTGACTTGTAGTACTTGAATTATTGAATGAACAATTAGGTCTTCAATCCTCTCCCAAATTTTAATTCAAATTTATAACCTACTCACAAGAACAAGGGGAAAGGGTTGTGTTGTATAAGGGCTTGCCTAATTCAAACCCTATTTTGACATTTCTACCTCTACAATGTCTATGATGATGTAAAAGAGAGCTTATCCTTGATCGGGAAAAGGGTAAATGATAAACAAGTTACAAATTGGCAATTGTTGCAGCTTACCACTCAAATCTACATTCTTTGATGGACTGGAGTCATTATGATAATAACCTTCAAGGATAATTAAATTCTTGATTTGAATTCTTGCAAGTGTCAATGCTCACACAATAAATAGACATGACACAAAAACTATTGACATACAATCTTGATGCATTGCTAACATGCTAATTGATTGAAAAAATATTTCTATAATTCTGCTAATTCTACTCTTGAGTACTTCTAGGATACTCAATTTTCTTCTCAAAAATTCTAGGACTACTTAGTTCAAATGTTGTGTCTTTAAAGTAGTGAGAAAGAGTTATATTTATATGTAATTCTTTAATTTCTGACTAATCAATTATTGATAGCCAAAAAGTAAGTTTAAATTTCTAAATGTTAAAATTTGGACACTAACATACTTGAATTGGGGAAAATAGGCTGAACAAGGTTGTAGATGCCTTGGTCTAGACCTATATTGGGGCCATAAGAATCAATAAATAAACATTAAATCTATATTCTTATTTAAACTTGTAATTATTTGAATATTATTACAAACTAAGAAAATTAAATGCATAATTGGGTCCAACTACCTAGTGTGAAATTATCAAGTGTCATAATTTACAATGCTACATTTTAAAATATGATGTAGGAAAAAGGGATCTAGGGCATAAACCACACTTATTCCTATAAATTACAAGGGAATAGATTAAAATTAATCTCAAATACCCACTTAACTAATAACCTGAATGGAAAAGCCAAAGTTATGGATTAGGGTTTTAGTCCTTTTGGATGTAGAATGAGATAATGATTAATTGATTATTAATTAACTTTATTTGATGATTTAAAGGCATGCACCTAGGTTAACAATTAAAATGTGATAAATTATTTTGATTTTTGAAAAAAATAGAACTAAAAGGAAAAAACATAATTCAAAAGAGTAGAGAGTATACACAAAGGAACTTGGCATACAAATTTGAGCTTAAATGGATATAAAAGGGAATTTTCACCTTAGACTTGGAAGTTCATATGCCTAGAATCAAATTTTAGGTCGTTTTTGGTCCTTGCATGTAGATTCTTCTCCTTTGGACTAAGTTTCAAAACTTCATTTTTCACTAATAAAATCCACATTCACTAATTTGTTGACTTGTAGGATTGGAATGCTTGAATGAACAATTAGGTCTTCAATCATCTCCCATTGTTTTTTTTTTAATTTTGTAATCTAGACACAATAAAGAGGGGAAAGGGTTGCTTTTAGGGGCTTGTCCAAGTCAAGGAACATTCTGGTTTTTTTTCCTATGTTGAACATCTAGAATACTAAGAGGGGGGGTGAATTAGTATTCTATAAAACCATAATAAAATCCACTTAAACATTATCACAATTATGACTAAATCAACAAGAGAGAACATAGAAACAAGTCAATGCAACCATATATACATGAGGACAATGATTTTTACATGGAAAACCCAAAATGGGAAAAACCATGATGAGGGTTAACTCACAATATATTACATCCAAATACAAAATATTACAAGGCTCATTGCTAGGAAAAATTGTCCTTAAAAGGATCACTACCTAAGTACAAAATATGGCTAACTGCTAAGATAAAATGATAGTGGCTCACTGCCAAAAGATTGAACTAATAGGATATACCTTCAATATGTAGGGTTTAGTTCCATTGAAGCTTAGAATAAGAAGTACTACCTCACATAGTAGTTGCTCAACAAAACTGTAATAGTCCACAACTGATAAAGCATTTAGGCTTGGACCTTTCTTCCTCACACTTTTCTTCTCCACACTTTCTTCTCCTTCTTCCCTCTCTCATCTCATTCCTTAAAACATCTTATATATATACAAGTACATCTTATTCATTGAATTACGTTGACCTAATTAGATAAAAAAAATCAAAACCTTCTTTGTCAAAACTATATAATATTTAAATTTTTTATCCATGTAGTGCATTATACCAATTCAACTAACATCCATAAAACATAACTAGTTTTATAATATATTGCATACACTGAGTCGGCCAAGACTAGAATGAACTCTCCAAATCAACAAATAATCCTCAAATAAAACACCTTTTGGATCTGGGAACACATTAATTTCCCATCATAATACCCACATAGAGACTATCAACTAAACTGCAACATAAGAATGTTCACCTTAGTAGAATACAAAGACTCCCACATAGTATGCTACACACAGACAATTATAGGATATAGAGTTAAACTATGTCAGAGATAACTTTCTACTCACAACAAAAGACATTTGAATATCTAGGGTATAGCTTTCTAAATGAGTCAAGAAAATATGGTTAAGATATTAGAGTCATATTAGATCTTGTGATGAATTCTGGACTCAAATACCAACACAGTAATCCATCACAAAAGGGTATTACCAATAGAGAACAACTTTTGGTAAACTAAGCAGAATCCCCATATAGTTATCACCATGCTGACATCAATGAAAACATAGGAACAACCAATACAACTATCCATACATCATGCTCATGCTGCAAGGTTTCCAACAATCTCCCCCTTTGGAATTGATGTCAACATGCATGACAATTTTTTTCGAGTATACCACAACTAAATACTCTACATACTCCCCCTATCAAAACTGTTCTTCACAATTTTTTTTCCCTTTGTCTCTCTATTTCTCCATCTCTTTATCTCTTTATCTCTCTATCTCTCCCACTTTGACATCAATGACAAAGGAAGGGGTCTGGTATATATGTATATATGCATCAAAGTGTAACCAAAAAGATATGAACACAAACTTGAATTAACCTAAAGAAGAACCTCTAAGACTCTCTAAGATAGCTTTCCATGACCCTTTAACTTCTTCCCATGAACCTTTTGCACTTACAAGAGTCTTGTAAAATATCTCAAGCTTAGTTAGGGACTCTACAACATATATTAAAGTATTGGAACTAAGATCAATCTTTGATAATTCACCAATACAATCAAACCGAAGTATGTCTGAGTTTAATCATGTCTCTAAGTGCCACAAACTTCTTGATAACATCTGTCCTTTGATCCTGCAGAGAAAAAAAATTATCTTGAAGTTGCACAATGTAGGACCACCTCAGATTATCTTTATCTTTTTCTAACTTGTATGTATCTACCTGAGTGCTCAACTAGGACTCACTCATCCTTATCCCATTTCTCATATCTAGTGTATTGCCAGACCAATATAGGAAAAAAGAAAGTAGTTCCTGTGCCTCTTCTTCATAACCCTGAACACTCTCCAATTCCTCCATCATTCTCTTGTGTGCATTCACACATTTTCATTAGATATCTTCCAAATTTCTTTCATCAAACCTAATTCTAGTAGACACTTCAAGTTCAAAGATGTAGACCTTCAAATAATTAATCATGCCATGAAGATTCTCCACAATAGAAATAAATGAATCAAAATTAGCATTGGGAATAACCTTATGGAATTCTTCCAAAGATATCCAAATATTTATTCTTTCATGCTCATGTTCAAGCTCAATTCCTTCTACAACATAATTCTTAACAAAACTCTTCCTTTTCTTCCCTGTTCTAGTCACGTTGTACTGGAGTTACCTTCTACATTGAGATTCTTAGGGATTTCTAAAAGAATTTTAGCATAATTATCAACTTCATCCTCTGAAACTTCATAATCCAATTCAAATATCTAAACTAACCTTGATTCAACTACTTCCATGTGACAAAAATCTACAGACACAAGAAAATTTATGCTTCCAGAGTACCTTTCGACAACACTTATTAGAATCCTAAACCTTTTGTTCATCCTCATCTAAAATGTTCCAAAGAATGTAACAAGGGAAGTCTCTTGTGCATCTAAACTACCAAGATTTATCATGAAGTTCTTGATTTGATAGGCAATATGCTCTAAATTTGATCATTCTATCCTTCCTATTACTAGTAATTCTCTCAAAAAGTAAAATAGAAAAAAAACAACCAAATTATCATACTTGAATGTATTCTTCTTACTCTTCTTGATATCCTTTAAATTTTGATTACCAGATCGATAATTGATCTCAAATCAATCTCTTTCCCTCTAGAATTCACATTGGTAACCTCAATTATTTCTTACTCATCCATAGCTTTTAGTTTGGGAACTAGTCCGAAGGAACATGTAAACTAGTTACTTCTCTAATAACTTCTCTAGAAATCAAATGTGCCTCATCTATCCACAAAGATTCATCATGAATTATGCTCAAAACTATTTGAATATACTTCTCAAATCCAAACAAGGGAAATTTGCTTGAGACATCCAACTTTTTCTTAACTAATACTCTGTACGCATCATGGTGAACTCTTTCAATTCACTTTCCCAAAGCATGCTCAACTAAGCTGACGACATATCTTATATCTTACTGTAAAAAAATGCATAGATATATTTTTTAGGAAATAATCTCAGAGGGATGCAAGAGAATGCACCAATAGACTCTTTTGACATATTCCTCAAATATCTCTTCAACCTAACTTTATCCACACAATTCACAACCTTTGAATTATCCACAGCAATAAAAGTGAAAGATTGTGCAAATAGGAATACCCTAAAAATGCCAACAAGAAATGTGTAGATATCCTTCTTTCAGAGCTCACCTCAAATCCGTCTAATATCTTCTTCAAAGCCTAAAAATCTCAATTTACTTCTGAAATTCCTTTGCATGCTTCTCCAAAAATACATAATCCTTTAAAATTAACTGAATTTATTCCTTCCATTCTGAATGATTTTGCAGTAAATGCTTCAACTTGCAATTAGATTGCCTCGAGAATTACATATGCCTTCATTGTTTCAAATTCTAGAGACTTCATCCTTCACATATGCAACTAAGAAAAATACCTTAATATTGTTACGGCATTAAATATACTCCTATCATGATATGACACAAGTACTAATGAGGGGGTTTATTAGGCTTTCTGATGATTGCTCCCCCTTAGCCACTACTTTTATTTAGAAATTCACAAGAGTATTTGCATTGGAGGTCAACACAGATAAGACTAATGATTCCTTTCTCCAAATCTTTTTCATTTCCTTTCTTGCTTCTTCTGGATCAATGATTTGGTCTTTCTTCTTCACTGAATAGATATTTTTCTTTCTTCTATTGTTACTACCAGGGTGTTCTAGATTGCTGCACTTATAATAAACAACATTTTTCTTTCCATTTTCCCTTTTATCCAACAGACTAACTTTATATCCATTCTCCATGCTCTTAGAATATTTTTTGGACAATGATAAAGAATCGTTCACTTTACTTTTGTAGTCCTTTGTCTTATTGTGATATAGGGGGATTCACTACTCATGATTTCTCTTCGTTCAGAGAACCTCATAGGGTGAACTGCCCTATATCACCTCAATGGAACAATAACCAAATTTTTAAATTCCAAAAGAGCATGTCATAGAGATTTTCTGGAAAAACTATCAAGCTCTCAGCCAAAGGATGTCAACACAAAAAGCGGACAACAACACAACATGCTGGTGTCCTAGAGGTGTGCTGGAATCTCGTAGGGACCAAAAAGTAAGTTTATCTTAGAAAAAAACTAAGTGATTACTTCTATCCGATTTCTAAGAACTTACAGGATATATGAAAATGACAGAATGTGATAAAGTAGTAGAATTGACAAAGATAAGGAGAAGAAAGGAAGGAGATACTCACAACCATGTGGATGATGAAGCTTCCACCAAACGAATGTCTTCAAAACCTGCACACAAGAGGAAGAGAATGTTTGGGGCTGTATAGGGGCCTGCCTCAGTTAGACCCCATTTTAGTGTTCCCACCTCCATAGATAGCCCGATAGAAAAGTAGAAATGGAGTACAGAGCACTAAAGCACTACAAAACAATGTTATGTTACTCAACCAAGTAATAGAGGAGAGGAGTGAAAGCTTACCACCTCCACCAAGAGCACTGAAGGATGCATGAGGGAGAAAATGAGAGGAACTCAAACCTCTACTGCAATGGTGTTTTATTCAACACTTGCTCTACTGACGTGGTGGAGTGTTGATGTAGCTACTATAAAGTATAAAGTGTTTGCTAAAATGCTTAGAGCTACCAAGAGTGAGCTTAATGCTTGAAAAAAGATTGTGGGTGAAGTCCAAAAGTGGTGAAGAGATCTTTCCACCTCCAAAATGTAAGTCCAAGGAATGAATATGAAGGAATGAGGAAGAAAATGACCATATTTAGGTCGATCGGCCGAGAAGGATGTTAAAAATTGACCCCCAATGGTAAATGTAACACCTCTACAGGCTCTAGACCTAGGAATATGTTAGGGACATAAGTGTGCCGCATGGACATCTACATGCCGCATGAGCATCCTTGAAAGAAAGACCTCCACTGATGCTCAAAATAGGCACCAAGTGTGATGCAAGGGGCAGGCTTAGGTAGAATTAAGCCTCCGAACTTGGTTTTCTAAAGTGGATAAGGGAAAAAAGGGATTTGCATATGGGGTACAAATTCACTCTTATACACTTATGACCAATTTTTTTGTAGGAATAAAAAACACCATTGAATGATAAATACCTTTTAGAATCATGTCGTTTGACAAGAAATTTTTATAAATTGCTTCTTAGCTCCTTGATTTGTCTATTTTTATAGCACATCTTCTTACCAATGGATTTATTCACTTTAGAACTTTGACCTTCCTCAAACCCTAAACTAGTCTTATCCATTTTTTTTTATCTTTGAGAGATAATCAATTCATCAAGCATCACCAAGCTTATCTTAAATTTTTCTTCAAAACTTCTTTCCTTTCCTAGATCATATCTCAAAATTTCTACTTCTTCTATCTTTATGCATTCATCCATCTTCCTATGAAAATTTCAATTTCTTGACATTCTTTAATTATTTTCTTCTCATCCAATTGCTACAGATGATTTCTTCTCCTTCAACCAATAGATCACATGCTTGAACATTTTTACTTTACAACTTTTTAACGTAGTCATTAACTTTCACCATCCTGTCCTTCAAATCTTCAATTTCTTCTAAATATTCGGTAAAGACTACTTTCGAAGGGAAAAAATCCTCATATTGAAATTTTGGGATGTTCCTCAAAATGTTAGGCTTCTTTTGAGGAACCAAGCTCTGATACCAATTGTTGAACATCCAAAATACGAAGAGAGGCGGGTGAATCAGTATTCTATAAAACCATAATAAAATCCACTGAAACATTATCACAATTCTGACTGAATCAACAAGAGAGAACATAGAAACAAGTCAATGCAACCATACACATTAACACCAAGGTTTTTACATGAAAAACCCAAAATGGGAAAAACCATAGTGAGGGTTAAATCACAATATATTATATCCAGATAAAAATATTATGGGGTTCACTGTTGGGACTCACTATCCTTAAAACGCTCACTACCTGAGTACAAAAGATGGCTAACTGCCAAGATACAATGATAGTGGCTCACTGCCAAAAGATTGAACTGATAGGATACACCTTCAATGTGCAAGGTTTAGTTCCACTGAAGCTCAAAATAAGTACTACCTCACATAGCAATCGCTCAACAAAATTGTACTAATCCACAACTGATAAAGCATTTAGGCTTGGACATATTATATGTGTGTGTGTGTGTGTGTATACACACACACACATATATATATCCAAGTACATCTTATTCATCAATTAGGTCAACCTAATTAGATGGACACAAAAATAATCAAAAATTTCTTCTTCAGTACCATATAAGATTTAAACATTTTATTCATGTAGAGCATTATACCAAGTTGACTAACATCCATTAAACATAACTAGTCTTCATAATATATTCCATATGTTGAGTTGGCCAAGACTAGAACACAACTCTCCAAACCAAAAAATAATCCTCAAAGCAAACACCTTCCAAATTTGAGAACACATTAATTTCCCATCATACTACCAATATAGAGACTATCAACAAAATTGTAGCATAAGAATGTTCACCTTAGTAGAATGCCGAGTCTCCCACATAGTATGCCACACATAGAACAATAGTTGGATATAGAGTTAAACTTTGTCAGAGATAACTTTCCACTCACAACAAAAGACATTGTAATGCCCAAAATTAATGTTAGGGAAAAACATAACTAACAATTTTTTTTTTAAAACAATAATACAAAAATGCCAACATTTAATTCCCATGCATGTGCATGAATAATGAATTTCACAATTAAGTAACATCTCTTACGCAACGTCATCTACAACATGCTGCTCTAGAGTAGGGTAAGGAAATGAATACGGTTCAGGGTTGACTCTAAACATAGGGTTTACTAGGACAGTTGATGTTCACCTTTACATAATAGCTAATGTCCATGTTAGACCACCATAATATGGATTCTCATATGAGAAGAGCATGTAAAAATCATCAATTTGATTTACGATTGATCCTATGGATTAATTGATGGAACATTATTTGTCTTGTTCGGTCTACCCATTTTAAACCACTTAGACAAAATTGCTAAAACCTATATTAACATTTATTATCAAAATTCAAGTACGAAAATAACTAAGATATTTATAATTTACTTTAAATTTAAAATATTAAAATATATTTTTAATTACTCTTAATTTATTTATTCACTTAACCTTTTATACATATTATAAGAAATTTTATTTTATTTTCTAAAAAAAAATATAAGATAGAGAAATAGCATAAAAAATGATCGTATATATTAATTCCTTGCATTAACTTATTATCAGCAACTTTCTTCGTGATGTCATCTTTGTTTAGTTAATTTGTCGTTATCTCATAAACAACTGAGACAAAAATTTAGATAAAAATATATTATTATGGTGAATTTCCCAAGTCCCGTTATACACTTCAAAATTTACTAATCATTATTTTCTTTTGATGCACGCGCCTTTAATAATTGTTAATACCAAAACCTAGGGAATACAAATTTGCCATATAGTGGAGTTTTGGAACTATCAAAATTTTCAAACTTAAGTTATGGACCGCAATTAATACCATGCATCAAAATAAATTTTTAGATTGATGTCCATTTTTAAACAAATTACATTGAGCGGCAAGAATAAAAATATAATAAGGTTTTACCATTGACTAAGCCAGCGAGCAACATTTAATCAAGTTTAGAAAATTTTTTGCGTCCATTTTGAATGAATTTCACTAATCCTAAATTCTTTATCAAATCTTATTTTTCTCTCTTTCTCTTTACTGTGAAGGGTGGCACAACTACCGTAGCCCAAAAGGAAATCCATGAATAGCACATTTGTGTTAATGTTTTCAGTCTATGCTTCCAAATTTGCGTTTAAGATAGGTGTCTATTGTTTCAGATGTGTTGTCATAAGTTTGATCTCCCTTTCTTTTCTTTCAAGGTGTAAATGTAGTCCAGCTTGATTAACATCAGAACCACAACTGCTCATACAACTGGGCGCCAAAGTAGTTACACCCATTCTATTTAATTTCCTCAAGTAATATTACTATTTATTTTTTTTTATTTTTTTTTGCCACAGAGCAATATCCAAATCCAGTTATCTATTTTAGTGGATAATTTTGTCATCCGTATTATTTTTTCTAAATCAAAATTGTAGTATAACATTCAATGAACATTTAACTATTATTATAATAATATATTAAACTAATACCTAATTTTTTCTTCTCCTTTGCTGCATCTATTATCTTCACTTATCCTTTTGATTTATTAAAAGGGCTCCATATCAGAGATTTAACTACTCCAACAAAATCTAAATAGTTGTCTATTCACCATTACATCTTATAGGCAGAATAGTCCAAATACCACCATGAAAACTCATTCGGTGTCTATTCCTTACTATACTTCATTTACCTAACCCAAATACAGATGAATCTTTATAAGTACAAGAGACTCGCTGCTCCAGTGCATTATCACATCAACATTTTTTATATGTAAGCATTTTCCTATGTGTAATGGCATGGAGGTCATAACACAACTCCATGTGCAGATGGTCTTCTCATGACCAATGCAAACTATGGCAAGGTAAACAATGGTTAGATAACCTACTCAGTAGCCCACACACACTATATTTCCTGAAAGTCTTCTATGATTTACCTCATGAAACAGTACCGTATATGCTGGCAGCCACTATGAACTATATGCAGGAAGCTATGCTATTATAGTAGCGTCCTATGCTTTTAGAGTAGCCTCCTACAGAGAAGGACGTGAAGATGGGGACTACACAGGGTAGTAAGCCATGCCTCTCAACCAAAATAAATTCTCGCATAGCTTCAAACCACACTTATAGGTTCATTTCCTCGTATTTTCATCTACTCTTCATGCTCAGTTAGGTAAGACTCTCTTTTATTTATACCTACAAGTTAACCCTCTCTTTTGCAACATATTATTTGAAAAGTCTTATGATGAGTAGCAGTCTATAGTCATTGTTCTTTCTCTTCTCTACTATTGGCATTAGGTTACAGGAAGTGGACAGAGCTAAGGGTATTGGGTAAGGAATCCTCTTCTCATTCATCACATGGAGCTTCAGGTATGTTTGCGATCTTTCCCATGAAGGCAACAACCACTGTGGAAAAGACATTTACAACAATGAAATCTATAGGCAACAACTCAACCTAACATTGCTTGGAAAAGTGTTGCCATATATATATATATCTTGCTAAATTTGTTTACAAATTTCTCCTTTGCAAGAAACTTACAAATACACTGTCTTGCTACAAAAATCTAAATAGCATTGGAATCTTCTGCATATTATGGTACATTATAAAATGAAACTTTTTTTTTCCTTTATACATCTTAACACCCAAATTGTAAAAGACGAATATATTTTTTTCTTTTATTTGCTTCACAAGGATATTCTAGCGAAATATTTTAATATTTTATAGCAGCTTAGATTAACCCGATCACATTTATTAATGTTACATTTAGGAACAAGAAACCAAAGGAAAATCTAAGGCATAGTACCCCTCTGCATTTCACCAACAAAGAGCATAATCGTTTCACCCTATATTATATTTCATTTTCTTATATAATAAAATAATGCTTTAATTGATATTTCATTAAGTCGTACTAAGTGAATATAAGAAGTTGAATACACATTTTCATTTCAATAGTAGAGCAACATCAATTCATAATGTAGAAAAGAACATCCTTGAACTTCCAAGAAAGTGAGTCAATTAGCTCAACAACAAAATAATAGATTTATAAATGCAGTTTCTTTCTATTGTAACATTTACTATTCTTCAACATGAAACCTACCAATTTAGTCATATATGTTTCACAATAGAATATATCATTCTCCTTAAACCAACAAATGAAATATATAAATTTATTTTCAAACTAACAATTATTCTTTCAAAATGAAATACATATTATTTTAAATGAGAGGATAACTAAATTTATTTAATAAGTGTTCCTTTTCACCCCTAGAATTAGAGTCACAACATCATGCAAATATACACCATTTTCACACATATACACTTTTCTCTCACCCCTACCAATAAGGGTAGTTAAATTTTAGTGAGGTTATCTTCCCCTCATAGACATAATGATATAACAAAAGATGACCTTTCCAAAGCTTGTAAGATCCTCATATTGTCACCAACCTACACAAAACACAAACACATTTTCCATAGCCAAGGTAGTGCTCACCTCCCAACCTTTGGTTGGAAAACCAACCACCCTCGAGCTAGGAGGCAACCAAGGGAACCGGGTACAAACAAAACTAAGTAAAACAATATTTATGTACACATTCAATACACACAAGATTATTTTCACGCCCACCCAAGGGATTTTCACATAAATTTAGGATTCCATCAAGAATCCAAAGTGGGGGATGGGGGTAGACTACACACTCCATATGGGGACTTATAATAATAGCAACAAGAACAATTCAATATCATACTCCCATCATTTCACATGCTATCCTTCTTTAATATCTTCTCTTTCTCTGAAACCCATACCACCAAAACCATTTCTACCATTTCACAATTACATATGGGTACTCATACCCTTTTTGAGCCTCTCCTCTTAAGGAGGGATTAAACTTCCCCATGGAGGTTCCTACACCATACCATCCCCAACAAGGGATGCTCTTCCCAACTTGGGTGAGCCTATCCCTGCACAACCCTTTTTTCCCATAACAAATAATACATTAAAAACACAAGAGATATGATCCAAGAGCAATTTGAAATAAACATACAAATCAAACACAATAGATAAAATTTGAAGCACATCTTTTCACCTACACATATAATCTTTCAAATTCAAACATGAAGAAGTAGAAAAAAAAAGTGGTGAATCTACCTTAAAACCAAGCTCAAGGAAAGATGGGTTGAGGATCCACACAACTCTTCTTCTTCCAATATTTTTCTTCAAACTCCTCCCTCCCCCAAAATTAAACCAAAATCAAGAATGCAAAAGAATCCCCTAACCCTTGTTTTGAGTTTGCTTTATAGAAACTCAAGTTTTAATTCCTTTGAATAGGGAGCTAACATTTGTCAACCTTCCATTCACCCTCCCAGGCACACCCACCCATGTGTTCTCACACATGTGTGAGGACTTGGGAGACTTCCAAGACAACATGGAGAAGTGGGATTGGAAAGGGACTAGTTCCCATCCCACTTCCCAAACCTTATTTTCATGAAACCTCTTTAAGGCCTCAAAAAGAGTGCCCTATCTTAAGACTGACCCATGATTTTGAGCTAAAAAGGTACTTAACCCATAGGTACCTGCCATAGGGACCTTAAACCCATAAAAACACTTAACAAAATATTACTTTTCAATCCCCAAAAGTGGCTAAAAGTTCAAATCCGAGTTTGTCCACTTGGATAGACAACTCACCTCCTGGATGGACTGACATGGCAATAAAAACCAAATTAAAAACATTCATAAATAACATCAATAATTACATGATGGAACTATAGTCCTCATATGGACTTTAGCTCACTTGCACTGGTTAATTTACATAGGGTTCCCAAGAGTTGCCTCCAATTTCCATTGGCCATGGAAAATGTACCTGCACACTCAATACACACGTTAATCCATCCAAGTAAATCATATTCATATAATAATCAAATCATTTGAATCACAATTGCATTCACACAAGTTTCATAATTTGTATAGCATAAAGATCCTATAACATAATTGAAAAATCATTAGCCACCTATCTTATCTCATTTTCATTAACATTAATTTTCATACTCATCTAATTGCAACATGATTGGTTCACACCACTTGTTTCATTCCTTCATCATTAAGTTTTCAGATTCAAATTCAACAAACTCAATAACCAACATAAAATTAGATCAATCATCATAGTTAGCTAGCATATCGCATAATCAAAATCAAATAATCATATTAAATTAAATGTTCAAATATCCTATCATCAATGATATCAACAAGGATAGACAATAACCAAACTCAAAATAATCCAAGTGCTAGATGTAGCATAGTCATTATCAAACCATCACATGAACACAAATGTCTAAATCTTCTATCATCAATGGTATCATCGGGCATAATCAATAATTAAACTTAAAATAGTTCACTTACTGGATGTGGCATAGAGGTGGGCCTCATAGAAATTTGAAGATCCAGGATATAGTTGTCTGAATGAGTCAAGAAAACATGGTTAAGAGATTAGAGTCATATTAGATCTTGCGGTGAATTTTGGTCTCAAATACCAACAGACTAATCCATCGCAAAAGGGTATTACCAGTAGAGAATAACTTCTCATAAACCAAGAAGACTTCCCATATAGTCATCATCATGTTGACATCAATGACAACATAGGAACAACTAATACAACCATCCATACTTCATCCTCATGTTGCAAGGTTTCCAACAACCTATACAACAACTATGATGATGTAAAAAAGAGCTTGCCCTTGGTTGGGTAGAGGATAAATTAACAATTTCTACAACTTACCACTCAACTAGTCATATAGTCAGAAACATATGACTTGGCATAGGGGCTTTCCAAGTTGGCTATCATGTCTTGTTTTATTTTTGCATTTTTCCTTTGCTACTTTAAAGTAATTGCTCATAGAACAATGTGTATCATTTCCTTTAAAGTGGGGGGCATACATTGGTATCATTTCATTTGCATTCTTGGTTCTTAGTGTAGCATTGTCACTTCATATGATGTGTTTGTCACTTTGTGGATGACATTGGGTATGATGTCCTTCATAAGTGTGATCTATCTTAGCATATTACATTCCCCTCAGTGGCCTGATGCAACACACTACATCCCCTAAGTTGTGAATGTTTTATTCTTTGATTGGTACTCTCTTGGAGACATTAGACAAAATGTTCCCTAAGTGAAAAACCTTGCATGAACCTAACAAGAGTCCTTTGAGCATCTTTTCCATTATTTTTGTTACCTTTATATTTTATATTTTAACATTTTACACTTCGCACTTTTTATGAGCTTTCATAACACAACTTGCATACCTATGGTACCTTTCTCTTTGTTCATGGGTTCTAAGCATACAAAGCTTTTCTTGTCTCATGGAGCATGAACTGACACGTTCCTTTATGGCACCTTGTTAAAGTTATCAGGAAGTATAACTTTAATATGGTTGAGTAGGAATCCCATTCAGCGACACGACTTTCCCCATAGCCTCCTTTGTGTTTGTGAGTGCATACCAACTAGCATATGTTTCTCACCTTTTTGGGTCTTCTCACTTGATGTACCACCATGAGTTCTATCACCCCAGAATGAGTATGCAATTTATTTTTCAAAATAGCCTAGATCTAATCCACAACTAGTTGGAGAGATGATTGAAGCTCAATTCAATTTTTCTTTCACATGTGTGTTCCTTTTGTCCTTATATCTAGTTTTCCATGGAATCTTCATCCTGGGGGCTTGATCATCCCTCTTGATCTTTGTTGTTCCATCTTGCTAGTGTAAGTGCATTGAGACCTCCTTCTCGATATTCATGGCTACTTCAGTGTGAGTTTGAAGTAAGTTCATCCTCTCACTAAAGTGGGGGCTAAATGCATCGTAGAAAAATGGTCCCTTGTCATTTTCATGGTATTTTAGGACTTTCTTCATGATACTTGGTTCATTTTTCTTTGATTTAATGTTGCAATGTGGCTTAAAAATTCACATTAAGTCCTTAAAATTAAAATTATGGCATCTTGTGAAGGTGTTGTGAAGTGTTGTAAAACATTTCTACACTTTTCTAGACTCTATTTATTACAATTCACCTAAAAATAACCTTTTCATCACTTATCAAGTCCTATTTTGAAGTGTTGTAAAGTCTTGTAACAAGATTTCATGCTTTTCTAGGCATAATTTCACTATTTACACCTTTCTTATGCTTTATTTGACCCCTTTATGCCCTCATGAGGCTTAATTAAGTGTGTTTTTGAATGTAAACCCAACAAAAAACATTAAATGTGACTTAATTCCTGACACCCACATTCAAGTCCAAGGTAGGATCCATTCGCAATGGGTGGCGAATGAGTCCCTCTTGGCTCAAAATTCAAAATATTTCAAAATTTCTTTCGGGTTTTTATTTAAAATCACCTTATATTGGCCTGTGATGAGGTATCTTTAGGTTAGTAAGGCACAATTGTGTATAAATAAGTTTTTTCTTCTTATTCATCAAGTTCACTTATTCACACATTTATTCAAGTATTCAAGCACTTTGCATCATTCAATCAAGCTTTAATCTAGTACTTTGGAGAAGCCATTGTTGTATCTTCAAATTTTCTTCAACAAGGGTTTGGTAAGTTGATAGAATTTGCATGTTATTTGTTTATTATTCTCTTCCATTCCATTTCTTCATTAAAGTTTTGATTACCAAAGTGGGATTTGACCAAGGCAAATCCTTATAACCTAACCCTTAACCATTTTTACCCTTTTGCATTTGTGTTTGCACACTTGTGTATGCAGATTTTACAAGTTACTAGGTGTTGAAAAGTGGACAAGAAGTCAATAAAGTGTTTCAAGTAAAAACCAACCTATTTCAAGCTTGGAGAAGACATTTTGTCCATTTTATGCAAAATTAACTTCGTTAACTTGACAAGCAGTCAACCTTAGATTTGGTGCTATAGGATTGGTCTATGATTTCTTAGAATTTTGGGAATGGAAAAATTCACCATCAGTGGCAAATGAGTCTCAACTTAAGGTTGTAAATCCATATTTTGTTAGATTTTGGATCCTGACACTTAGAAACTAGCTTTCAACAGTTTTCATCAAAAGCAGGATTGATTCATCATCATTGGCAAATGAGTCCCACTAGTGATTTTCAGTGATCTCTATTAGTATTCAAAATATTCCAAAATCTTCATTAGACCTCTAGGTGCACTCTGATTCAACCTTCTCCCTCTTTGTTTTTCATTTGTTCATACTTATTTCATGTTTGCATATCACATTATGTTTTCTAACATTGCATAATTCTTAGGTTTTGCACTCATAGTCTCTCAATTTCTTAGTTTAATTGCACTTAGATCATTCCATTTAGTTAAAATAACATCATACATTTCATAATTTAAGTGAATTAGCTATATCTTTTGAGTAGGGTTTATCTCTCTCCTTTTAGGTGAAACTCCTAAGAGTACAAGAGTAGCCTAGAAGCCCCACCCAAAAATCTATGGTTCCATTTTGATTGCTGAAATTTTGAGTCCTGTATATGTTTAGGGTAGGAATTAGGTATAGAAAGGATGTCAGGAAATAGAATGGTTGAATTGTCTTGGTTTTGAGTCGTATATGTGTTAATCTTAAAATAGTTTTGTAGAAATAACTGATATTGAAACAAATCTTATATATAAAACATCTACTCTTCTATAAATTTTTGCAAATAATTGTTAAAAAATGAGGTGTTTTCTTGGCTTAATACTCTGCAAAACTTTAATATTGCTGATCTAAGTAAGCTTTGTCTTTGTTACATATAGTCTTTGTGGGTGATTATCTTGATTAATCCATTTTACTATTGGTGAAGGTAGAAGAAGCATTCTCAAGCAAGAATTGGAGCTATTGTAATTCAGAGATTGAATAATAGAATAATTTTTGGTGGATTTTTTTCCTGAAAGGGTTTCCCCATGGTACATCTTGTGTAATCTTTCTAATATCATGTCTAGTTCTTCTATCAACTTTTGTCTACATTCTACAATAGTAAAATGGATTAATGAAGATAATCACCCACAAAGAATATATGTAACAAAGAAAAGGCTTACTTAGATCAGTAATATAAAAGTTTTATAGAGTATTAAACTAAGAAAATGCCTCATTTTTTAACATTTGGTATTAGAGTTGAGACTGGGTAGAGTATTGGGATTCCTTTCTCTTAAAAGATTGGAGGTTTTTTGGGCTTAGTGCGAGATTTTATTTCTGATTTAAAAAAAAAAAGCTTGTTACAAAGGTCATTGAGAGCTTGGATTCACAGGTTTGGTGTGAGCATATGACATAAATGGGGTTTTGATTATGTGCGTCTTGTTGCCATGTATAGCTCGGTATCATAGTTTAGTGGGAGCTTTGGTAAGGTATAGTGATCTTCATGAAGAGGATGGTAGTCATGATGCCATGTGTGAATCGGTACCATAGTTCAGTGGGAGTTGTTGGTAGTGACTTGGATGCCTCATTGGTAAGGTTATCTCCATGTGATTGGAGATATGGTTTCTTGGTTTAGAGTATATTTGTTATTGATGTCATGGTTTAATCTTGATATGCATTTAGAGTTTGGCATATTACATGGTTCTCTTGAGACTAGGATGTATAAGTATGTTATGATGCATGTGATCTCCTAAGAGGAGATGGTTAGATCATGGATGTCATGTTTATGTTCAAGATTGGAGCTTTGAAATTGATCTTGTGTAAGTTCTCTTAAATTTTGGGCACATTAATCATTTTCTTGATTACTTTATGAAAGTGTTGTGTTGCATATGGAGTTTGGCATGGATTGGCTAGTTATAGGTCCTCATGGATACTTGGAGAAATAGGTGAGGCTAGAATTCTCTTATGGTAAGAGACATTTTTTGGAATGGTTACTTGTGAGAAAAGTTTTTTAACAAAAAAGAATGAGGAGCCTACACCTTGGTTGAATGTGAATTCAACACACTCGGTGGTTTAGCATACCTCCAAAGAGGTGGTTTGGATATAGAGACTTTGGAAAGGTATTGGTTTGGTTGATAATGGGAAGGTATTAATTGAGAAATTTAACACTTAAATTAATGTTATAGATTATCTTATGAAACCATACAGATAAGTTCTCTTTGTTTTAATCATTTGCTTGGAAGCTTCATGGTTATGCAGGTTGCATTTGAAGTTAGCATGGTTTGATTAGTTGGTACAAGAAGGCCATTAGACTTGAGTCTTGTACTTGTTTTATTATTCCTTGTTTAGAATAATTGCAATGTATAATGTCAAGTGGGAGAATGTTGGAAATAGGATGCCATTTAATTGCAAATCCTAAACATTAATTATTTCGTGCATCTCCTAAGTTCTTGGAATGGGTTCAACAACACTAAGATTAGGATGAGATTAATTATTTGGATGAAACAAATCATGAAATTGACAATTGTAGTTATTCCTAAATAATAGGAGCATGTGGGTGCACACATGGTAAGGTGAAACTCACCTTGTGTTTAGTTAACTATTTAGAGTAAGAGTTAACACTTCTGAATGCATGCAAAGATCCTAGGAGTTAGGATTTTATGTTTGCATGTTTGAAGTTTAGTTCAGTTCAATTCAAATCAATTCAGTTCAGTTCAATTTAGAATCAATTTAGTTTAGTTTAGTTTAGTTTAATTTAGTTTAGTTCAGTTCAGTTATGGTTCGGTTATCTTCAGTTGCATGCATGTTGGTTATTTTGAGTTGCATGTAGTTAGCTTCAGTTAACTTGGAATGTATGGCTAATAACATTGAGTTGTATGAAAGATAACAGGGACTACCTCCAGTTAACAGGGGATGACCATTCTTGCATGAATGGTGTTGAGTAAATGTTTCAGTTAACTATAAATCACTTGGAGCCAACTTGGGTTCCCAAGATGCTTTATTGGATTTACCACTCATGCATGATAAGATATTTTTGAAGGCTCAGTTAAGTAGGATTACTTAAGGCACCAACTTTGAGGAAGAGCTTTGGATTTATCACAAAAGTGAAGGATGAGTTGTAGCTTTAGTTTGGGATGCCCAAATGGATGAAGCATATGTTTTAGCATTGTTATTCAAAAGATAACTCTATTTACATAAGAGGTAAATCCAACACAGCATCTTGGGTGCCCAAGTTGGCTCCAAGTGATTTATAGTTAATTGAAACATTTACTCAACACCATTCATGCAAGAGTGGTCATCCCTTGTTAACTGAAGGTAGTCCCTGTTATCTGTCATACAACTCAACGTTAGTAGCCATGCATTCCAAGTTAACTGGAGCTAACTACATGCAACTCAAAATAACCAACATGCATGCAACATGCACTTGCATGCAATTGAAGATAACTGAACCATAACTGAACTAAACTGAACTTAATTGAACTGAACTAAACTGAACTAAACTAAACTAAACTAATTCTAAGCTGAATTGAACTAAACTGAATTGATCTAAACTGAACTAAACTGGACTTCAAATATGCAAACATCAAATCCTAACTCCTAGGATCTTTACATGCATTCAAAAGTGTTAAATCTTACTCTGAATAGTTAACTGAACACAAGGTGAGTTTCACCTTACCATGTGTGCACCTACATGCTCCTATTATTTAGGAATAACTACAAATGCCAATTTCATGGTTTATTTCATCCAAATAATTAATCTCATCCTAATCTTAGTGTTGTTGAACACATTCCAAGAACTTAGGAGATACATGAAATAATTAATGTTTAGGATTTGCAATCAAATGGCATCCTATTTCCAACAATAATGAAAGAAATATCAAAGGTATCTTTGTTCATCTTCAAATGCTTTTTTGAATGTGTGTCCTTGTTTCTACCCTAACTCAAAGAGTCAATTAAATGCTTGAATTAGTTCATAGATTTGTGTTAATTTACAAAGGATATGATAGGAAGTAATAATTTAGGATTTGTGATTTTTCATAATGTAAGGCATTATGAAAATAGTCCATTATTGTTAGAGTTAAAGAATTTATGTATTACTAATTATCATATGTTTGACTCCATTTCCCAATCGATGAGACACTAGTCTATTTGCTAAAGATTTTTACATTTGAAAGATAATGATGGTTTACCTGATCATGGAATCAGGATTAGAACATAATTCATTTAAAATTTTCTAACCATGATGCATGTAATTCAATTACTTTCTTGTTCCTAGTAAATAAATGATTATTTACTCAAAGATCAACAATCTTTTAGTGGATTATGTTCATTTACCCTTCATAGGAACTAATCTATGAGTTGATGTATTCTTTACTAAATAAATCAAAATGAACACAATTAGGAACACCCTCCTAGGTTCCATAGAGCCTAAAGTGAAAGGATGAAGTCTTTAAAGTTATTCAGTCATTAAGTTGGCCATTTATCTTAAGGATTCTTGATTATAGGAGTTGGCTACTCTTTAGCAATTTCTAAGGGTGTACTGGAAAAAGCACCAAAAGAATGGTGACTCTATTGGGGATAATTCTCATTCTCCAGATGTAGATCTTTGCATCATAGAGTCAAATGGCGAGATAATTCTGAACATCTTGGTCAAATATTGATAAATTATTCAACTTGGTAGAAGATTTGATTACAACAAAGTTTGAAGAACATAATGGTGATTCCACTATGGAAGCCAACTCAAAGCCTGCATTATTTTTGAACAAATTCATCTAATTTGAAGTTTAATCCTCTATGATAGGAAGTGGAAAATCTAACAAAATAACCTGATAAAGTATACTTCAAATCTCTAGATCTGTAGATTTGAAGACAAAGGATAGGAGGTTGTTACAAAATTCCAGGCATTCTCATAGAATTGATGATGATTTGATCCTGTTATGAGAAAATTATGATAAATTTTCTATGATCAAAATATAATTGACTCCCGATTAAGTGAATTAGCACTAGAGTAGGGAATAATGGTGAAAATTTAGCATGCCTTTTTAATGTAAATTGAAATTAGTTCATTATCATAGATAAGCATGTTGTATTGTAAGATATTAAGCAAAATTCCTAGGAGATGTGCATTGTAAAGGCTTAGGGTAGTAATAGTTGAAAATAATTGTTATAGCATTGTGTAATTGCAAAGAAAAATTTATAATTCTCTTTCAAGGAGTAAAAATGCATAGTCAAGTTGTACATTCTGGTGTAGACATACGTGTAACCATGCATGATGGAAAACCTTTGTTTTATCAAAGGAGTTTCAGTATTGAGAGATGTAGATCCCATTGTTTTGACATCATTTGTGGTTACCCAAATGTTTTCCCACCTAAGATTAGGATAAGATACCAAAGTTCAATGGTGCAAAAGCTTAATCAATAGGCAAACATATACAAGAGTTTGTTGACATGATGGGAGATTATGAAATGGAGTTTGAAGATGTTATGAAATTATTTGTTCAATCCTTGAGAGGAGATGCAAGAGACTGGTTCTCTTATTTACTAGCTTCCTCCATACATTCATGGGAGGACTTTAAAGTATTGTTCATGGAACAGTTTAGAGAAAGTATTGATCCCATCTTAATTGGACAAAAGTTCATGAGCATGGAAAAGGAAGAGGATGAGTTGGTTCCTACTTTCAATCTCCAATTTTCAAAAGTAATCAGAGAAATCCCTACAAGCATAAGACTAAATGATGCTGAATGTTTGGTGGTGTACTTGGGTGCATTTGAAAAAAGATGAGTTACCTTCAGAGAGACAAAGAGCCTACTACATTGCACCAAGCATACCAAATGGCCATAGACATTGAAAATAATTTGAAGTATTCAATGATGAAGGGATGTGCAACCACCAATACTAGTCACCTTAGTCCATTTCATGCAAATACAAATAGTCAATCAATTGGTAGAGGTTTGAGTCAAGAGGACAAGGATTCTATTGTTCCATTTTCTCCATTGCCACAATGTGAGAATTATGGTAAGGATCAAGTTAAAATCTTATAGGATCAAGGTAAATTTGATCAAGTATTCTTAGCCAATAATTTACATGAAATGAAAAGGTAGTAAGGGGAATCTCCCTATGATTTGTTCTCTAGGTTTGTGGACACCTTATTAGATATACCTAAAGATGTTAGACTAGAAGAATCCATGTGTATTGATCTATTTTGTGACTTGTATCAATTAGGATTAAGCACCTTACCAATAGAATTAAAGCCTCATGATTTGATCCAAGTAGTTGATTGGATAAGGGTTTTAGAGGAGGCTAAGAATGATCATACACGACAAGTGTTACCTCAGAGTACTGCCAATGATTATCATGATGAGGAGAATCAACGGTTAGTTTCAACAGGTCAAGAGAATGCATATGAATGTGAACAACTTGTTGATGATTGTTGTCATTTTACCAGTACCATAGATGCAGATGTTGGAAAAATGAGTAATGTTATCTATTTTTTCATTGATGTCACCATGTTGGTAGTATGTTGATAGTTGGGTTTAGTACTCTTATACTAGTGCTTATCCTCTTCGGTTGCTGATTTGGTATTTTTGGTTGCACATCTGGTATTCGAGTCTGTACTTCTCCATAGTTGACTATTTCTAGTTGCAGTTTTGGGAAAATACTAATGGATGATAAAGGCATGCATGATTAGGTTATTTTTTGTTCTCGTGCTCATACAATAAAGTGACATTATTTTGTTGGTTGCGTTGAAGACCATTCCTGACTGACTTGTTAAGATAATTTTGATATGATATGAAAACTTATGTGCGATCTACTTCTTGGTCTGAGCTTACATGATATAATGCACTAATAGTTAAAGCATTTTGAAAACACTTGACAGTTGATATCCTTTATAAATGAATTGCATCTAATTAGGCTGACCTAATTCTTGCTTACGATGGAGATTGGATATATATATATAAGTATATTACGATAAGTTTTAGAGATAGAGGTGTGCAAATCTATGTGTGTGCGAGTGTATGTGTGGAAGTGCAGTGAGTCTATAGGAAAGTGAGATAAGAAATAGTGAAGAAGCAATGAATGTGAAGGTGTGATCAGAAAGGTAGTTTTCTAAGCATATCTAGAACTATATCAACACATAATAGGTGCATCTTTCTATTTCATCTTGGGTTGTAAATCCTTACTTTGTTTTGTATAATCATTCTGTAGGTAGTGAACCTCTTGTTGGACAGTGAGTCCCTTTTGTAGGAAGTGATCCTTTGTACTTAGATAGCGAGTCCTTCTTTTGGCAGTGAGCCTCTTTTAAAATACTATGTAGTGTGAGTTAACCCTCATAGTGGTTTTTCCCTTAATGGGTTTTCCACATAAGAATTTGGT